>JAUJYS010001340.1:0-17778 GCA_033995665.1 Melogona broelemanni | reverse complement strand
CGACTTGTGGGTAACTTTGTGGTTAGCGCCATTTTTTACGTGGTTAAGGCTGGGTAACTCTCCGTGCATACGAGCATTAATCTTTTTACGTTTCGGTCATAATCAAGGATAATATTTAAAAGGATTGCTCGTCGAGAAGGCAACGCTCTGATTGGTCAGACGCTTGTGACGAATCGGAGGCGCGACAATTACCCCATCTAAATCTAAAAAATGTCGAGATGTTACATGTACATGAAACTTTGTCAAACTGAGTGAATGACAATGAAACGAGCTCGATTCTGAAATTAAACACAAAATGATGTGACTTAAGTTGTCACTTGAAGCCATTAGCATACATTTCAAAAATTTAACTTCTGATCGACGATGAGCGTTTAGGCGATCGACAATCCAGAGGTATTGTTTAGTGCTAGTATACGTAGGTATTGACATTCGAGGCGAGGTCTTCTGATGACGTCACATTTGACTTCAAAGGTGCCGCCCCGTACACCGAAAAGCTTTTACGAGCAAACCTTTTGTATACTAACCTTGGGTCATAATCATATACTAGCATATGTGTACAGCGTAAACACGAGCAGAGTTGGAAAATTATAGAACAGCTCTCTTATCGTTTTCATGAATGGGTTGTCGTTTCCGTGAGCACCCCACACCCCCCAATCTGAGTGGTCAGAATAATATGGGGCCCCTTAAAATATGTTGGGGGGCGCACAGTACTACTCAAAAATGTTACATGTATTGTCCCTCCCCGCCCCCTCCACTCCTCCCGCACCATAATTCAAACGGCGAGTTGTAAAATGAGACGGTGGTTTCGCGATGATGGCAGTTTGAAGGTTGTAAAGGGGGGAGGGGGTGTCGTTTCTGATTCAGTTTTTATGTACCGCTAGTGATACCTGCCATGAAGAAGTCTCCGTCCATTTGCTTTCATTTAAGTGGATTTAATGTTTTTAAAGGATTAACACTTTTTAAGGCGAAAATAAGTGGGTTAAGCTAGAAAGGAATACGAGCGTAAAAAATACACAATATTCTCGCCTTTGTTGGCAATACAGAAATTTAAATGAGATCATTAAATTGAGTTAATATCGCCCTTCGATATTGCTCTGTAATGTACTTAGTTCACGTGTGGACAAAGCTAATAAGCTATTAAACCAATAGCATAACTCATTTCTAGTGAACTAAGAATGAAAACGATCAGTTATCCTTACCATTTCTAATGCGCAGTCAAAGTTTATTTAATCCATCGTTTTTTTGCGGTCTCTCGCTTTATTCTGAAATCAGATGAGTATGGGTTTTCAACTTAATGTTGGTCCCTGTTTCACCCATACACACGTAGTTATTGCGTATTCTGGTAATGTTGAACAAGTATAGTAATTTCTATTTTCCCCCAGTAAAAATACTAGTTTACTGCTGTTGTATTTTTATAGCTTGTTATACTCGCGCACAGAATACGGGGAAATACACACCGGCACAGATACAGTCTAAATTCAAAACCATTAAAACGCAATGAATGCTGCTCGACTCCTTTTAGGCCGTAGACGTCCGCATTGCCCGTCGCGATATTTAGGGTTCGTGCAGCCAGCAAAAAAAAAAAAAAGTCGTTTCCCTGAACTTGAGAAATAAACACAACCGCCATATTTCTTACCAGAAATCGTCATTTCCTATGCTGCCATAGACGTGTATATATAAAAAAAAACACTCGCCACATACGACTCCTTTGAACACACCAAAATTTGTAGGCGATTTACAAGAGGCGTACGAAACAGAGGGTAGCCAAAAGAGGTCTTGACAGTAGAGCACAATTAATTGCTTTGCGGAAAACGACATAAAATTCAAAGTAAACTGGCCTGTTCGTCGGAGTAATATTGCTTGTGCCAACTGTGGAGGGAAATCAAACAAAGTAATAAATAATTTAATTCTGATCTTTAGACCGAGGTAGTGATGGTCTAACTCCTAAGTAACATTCTGTATGTAGTCTGTAGGCAATTGAAAGCTCCGGACATAGCCCGGCGGAAAAAAAAAATTGACCAAGATCGTCGAGCGCCAGAATCAAGGTGCTGCAATATAAATCGACTCTTGTCAATTATCTCTTTCATTCATCAGAGAATGAGGCTAGGTACCTTTTTCCTTGGAGCATTCTAGGTTAATTGTGTAGGAATTTTATCTAATACATGGAAGTTGACGTTGACAACGTCACCTAAATTTTTAAACTCTTACAGCTTTGCTCGGGGACGGTTGATCTCTGTTAACCCTGAGCACGATTGTAGCAATATTGATCAGCAACAGTGTTGATTGCAGTGGTGATAAACGTACTTTTAATAGTAATTTTTCATAGTCATGTGAATTTTTACCAATAGATTGTTAATTGAGAAAAACTGATTAAATATAAATAATTTTTTTTTTGATTTTCTGATTTTTTATTTATATTTAATCAGTTTTTCTCAATTAATTCTACATCTGTCTCTGCGTGTATTTTATACACCACCATCGTTTTTTTCAATAGATTGTTGTGACGTTTATATTGCGTTCCATTTATTTTAATTCGTGTTCAAAATATCATGTTAAGAATTATTTTTTTCAACTTCAAACCGATACTGAAAAGTACGTTTGAAGAACATTGAAATAACCAAACCTGAAATTTTAATCTGTGCTCGTAATTCTCATTTCTGATTAGCCCTGGCATTGTGCGACTGGTCCGATACCCAAAAGACTCGTCGAAAAGTGGCCTCACCATTCGTCTTCCCCCGCATGCACAGCAACAACTACATTAGCCTGGAGCACGCCATCGACTTCGAACTCCAATCGCATCTCGACTCGCTGGCCGCCGACTGTCTGCGCACCGCCACCTCATCCAGCGGCGGCGAGGCCATCTTCAGCAAGTCCCGATTTTCGCTGGTCTGCGCCAACATGTTCTTCCGCTACTTCTGCAGCAAGAGCTACGCCTACGAGGACGTGCACTTCAAGCAGATGGTCGACCGTTTCGACCTCATCTTCACCGACATCAACGACGGATCTCTCCTGGACATGATGCCCAACCTGAAGCCCATGTTCGTCCTCCATCTGCGACGTCTTAACAACTACGGACAGGGCATCCGCCAGTTCCTCCTGGACACCCTCGTCAAGGAGCGAGAGATCGAGCTGAGTCAATACACCGACGCGCCCGCCAACTTCCCCGTGCGCGATTTTCTGGACGACATTCTGAAGCGCACCCTCAACAACCCGGATGACAATAACGAGCACCTGTCCCCCGATTACGCCCTCTACGTATTGGAGGACATTCTGGGAGGTCACTCGGCGGTGGCCTGCTTCTTCACCCGCATCCTGGCGCAGGTCATCCCGCGACCGGACGTGCAGAAATTGATCCAGGAGGAAATTGAGGCGGTGGCGCGTAACGGCGACGGACGCGTTCGTCTGCAGGATCGCAGCCGCATGCCGTATACGCAGGCCGTCATCTTGGAAACACTGCGGGTAACCACGTCGCCCATCGTGCCGCACGTGGCCTCCGAGGATTCGTCCATCTGCGGTTTCGCGGTGAAGAAGGGAATGCTCATCATGATCAACAACTACCACGTGAACACCAGTAGCGAGTACTGGGATTCACCCGAACTCTTCAATCCGTCCAGGTACGTGAATTTTTATATAAAACATGGTGAATCGAAACTAATATAAATATTTACAGTGGATTTTCAAAGGGGAAAATCAATTTCGATCCCCGATCGCCTTTAAATTCCATCTTACTTAGTTAATTAATTATTATTTTTAATTGTATTATACACTTTGTAGTTAAACAATTATTGCTTTAAATTGTGTAGATCGTCAACCTACTTCTTAAATTTGCGAAGTAAGCGTATTTCTGTCGTTTTAACAAACATAACGAAAAGGATAACAAATTGGATAACAAATTAAGGTGCAGTACCGAAGTTTAGACGAACAGAGTCTGGCTAACTCTCTTATGTAAAATAATATTACTGCTTTTTTTATGAGACATCAACAAACAATAGAGCATTGTTTTTTTCCAGACTGCAAAATTGTCACCTATTTGTAAATAACAAACATACCTTAACAATTATATTAACCTTGTTCTGTCTTTTCAGGTTCCTTAACGCAAAGGGTCAGGTGATGAAGCCCGACTTCTTCCTCCCATTCGGCACCGGCAAGCGATCCTGCCTCGGCTACCAACTGCTCCAGCACATCACCTTCCTGTCTTTGGTCCGCCTGCTTGAGCACTACGACATCGAGCCGACCGAGCAGGACCGCATCAAGCTGCAATCCGGCGCGACGTCCGTGTTCGACGTGACGAAGGCCAAGCTGTCGGTTGCCGAGAACGGCGTCCGGGCCGTGTTCCGGCCACGTACCGTCTCCGGCAAGGTCACGGAAAAGGTCACCGTCGACAACAACGACAATCGAATTGTAGTAGAATAATTTTTAAACCTCTCCGAACTCTCTGCATTGGCATTGAGGAGAAATAAAGCTTTAGGTCAAAATATATGGTGGTCGCTATACTGCTGGCTAATTTGTAATTAGTATAAAATATAGTACATAATGCGTGCTTGGCATTTGGGTGGCGTGTTACCACGCGTGCGCGCTAGGTGGCGCTGCGTGAAGTGGCTTTTTCTGTCAGCCCCGAGCTGCGTGAAGACCTGCGTACATGGCTACACGTGACTAGTGATCCTGCAGGACGGGCCCGAGTCCAAACCACGGTGTTTAGCAGACGCAATCACGCGGGCATGCCCCACTGGAAGATAAGTTTGTCGCATGATTTTCGACTAGGAATTTGAATTGTATTGCCGTTTTAGGCATAAGAAAAACCTTTACAAAGAATCAGAAAAAAACTACAAAAAATAAATTCTAAAAATTAAATTTTCTTTTTTTAATATGTTGATTCTAATGTCAATTCCAATATCAACTACAATATTAATTCCAATAGTGAACAGTTTTGTTGTATTTATTGCAATAGTGGAGCTGTTCGTACAATTTCTATGTCCGTGAGCCACTAACTAAGCTGCAAAATTTGTAAAATGGCGTACAATTTTCTGGTGTTGTTTTTTTCTTCCTCGAAACTACTTGAGCTAGGGATAAATTAATCCAGTAATAGTTTCTAGATAGGGATAATTCAAATTACATGATCGTTTCGTTTACGTACGTGCGCCTGTTTAATGAATGAATGGAATTATATTAAACCTAAAATTCGAAATTGCGAAATCACAGCGTGAGTTTAGCTTGTTTCTGTTACAAGCTTCAACGCCATAACCCACCGAAATACAATAATATACATTAAGCTGCGTTAGCGAAGAGGCTCTTGTTATCTTTGCGCATTGTTAGTCAGCTTACGGTCGACAAACAGGTCGCGTCGTCCAATGGTGTCTCGCATGTGACCCAATATTAAGAGTGTCTGAGTGTATGACGCTTTGCGCGATGAATGCCCGACGTCGTCACGTCACATACCGAAAACAACAACATTTGTTTAAATATTTTTTTTGCGTCAAAGTTTTATTATCGAAGATTGTCAGATTATCGTTCTTGACTCCGAACAGATGTCAATTATCTAGTCAAAAACGCTGGCAAAATAATGCGGGTGTCGAGCATTTACTGATGGAGAATCCGAAACGACGAAACGTTAATCGAACAGCGTTAGACACTTTTTAAAATGTTGTATCGTTACAACAAAATCAATTGACGAATATTTGGATGATTGGGCGCCATGACGTGATGTGAGTGTAGATCCACTTGGTGGCGAAACGTAGAAATTATTTTTTATCGTGATGATGGCGCTCATAGTAAAATAAGGTCACATTTCTAACATGTTCGCTAACTTTAGCAAGTACAAATTGTTTGGAACATTATGATTGTTTGGAACACTATGATTTTGTTTCATAGTCGCTATATGTTTGCGCAAGGACGCCGGATATAGTTCGATGGGACAAATAGGGAAACAGAAAAAAAGATGACGTTTTACAAAAATCGGATCTCAAAATTATTTTACGAATAAACTGTAACGTCATCTTTTAGAAATTGTGAGCCAGATGAAAAATTGCTAGACGAGTGTTTTATTTTTCAAGTGGATATTTTCTTCGAAATACTGATTCTAGGTTTTCATGAAAATGCCAAACTGAATGAGATATGTAGTTAATAGACATCGATAAAATAAATTGAAAAGAAAGGAGTTAGGCTTGTAAATATCGTGACAACGCAGGCTTGTAAATAACGTGGCAGGAGCTTACAAATATGCTATAATGAATTAGTTATATGCTGTATTCGTTTTGATCGACTTGTCAGACCATGGCTCGTAAATTCCAATGCCTTTAAGTTATCTGTACTTACTTTACCAATATAATTTCCATCGTGAAAATGCGTTATCAGCTTTTGTAAAAATTATAATTTACAAGCGTATTGATTTAATTCAATCATTCATTTTAAATATTTCGTAATTCGTATTTTTCGTGCTTTGTAAATGTTTTCTAATAATTTAATTTTTTTATGAACACAGCAGCAACTCAACAGAAAACAATTGTTTATTCTCTTTTAGCAAGCCTATAAAATTTTTTCAGAAAATGTCTTGTATACAAAATGTGCATTATATGCTGCTGATTTCACGGTGGATTTCTATTGCTGAAACGAGTTATATGTTTGCATCCTACCTGCTAAAGTCTCGATGGTTTGTATCGATGGGTCGTATGTTTTTAACTAGTTTTCCTAATTGAAATGCTCGAGGGGAATCTAACACAACTCTGCAACATTTATACGAATTGTAAATCTTACAATAAACATAATATTATCTATATATTTTTTTTCTTGAATCGCGCTAAATGTCTTACTACGTTACTGAGTAATGAGTAATGATTGTACTAATTTTTTTAAAACCTTATGACTATCTATTTTTGAGTTTGTTATGCATATGCACTGTTTCACAATTTTATTGCTAAATGTACTGTATATTTAAAAACATAGACAAGTGCTTCAAGGTCGCTTTGCCGTTTAGAATTCACACATGCCAGAACTTCTGAATGTCTTCATAAAACCTTACCTGTACTGTTTTATTCTTTTAATAAAAAATGTCAAACTATGAATATGCGTTGTCACTAAATATAATCTAATATTTGTCAAAATGCCAGTGTTGGTTTCGTTCCTTTTGAAAAGTAACCGATTCAAGTTCCCGTTCCTCTGATGTAGTATTGTTTCGTAGCCTTCATCTATAGTTCCTCCGATGAAAAAAAGGAACCAGTTCCCGTTCCAGTTCTTACATAAATTAAATGAAACCTGGGCGTTTCTTGTTGCTTTTGAAAAGGAACCGGGAACTTTTCCGTTCCTTTTACTTTTTTATTTTTTTTTTAAATATTACACGGGAGGTATATTTCACGGGGTACACGCATCATTACCATACGCAGCCACGAAACCCGGCATCCAGATGACATGGCGCGATGTGGCCTTCTAAGCAGGCCCTACATATTCTAACCATGTCGTACGGTCGCCTAAATTTGTTCAAAACAGAAATACCGCAAATCCGTTATACGAGGTTAGGAGGAATCACCGTTCGCGGAGGGAGGAGGAGGAGGAGGAGGTCCAGCTAGGAGGATTGATGTCACCTAACAAAATGACATTTGGCGGGGACAATGGATTACGACAATTTGACAAAAACACCTGGGGGAGGGGGTTTGGTTGCTTTGCTGTCTGGACTAAACTATGCTAGCTGGAGGTGGGGGAGGGGTTTTGGGTGAGGAGGGACAAATCGCCGAATAAAGTCGCCCGTGGGATGGGAGTTGAAAATTTGAAGGGGATGGAACAAGATGCCTGGAAAACATTTGAGAAAAACAATTGAGAGAAGGTAGGGTAGGAGAGGGGTGGAGGGTGGACAGGGGAAAAAATCTATGTTGGCGCCAAGTTAAAAATAACTGCACTTCCATCTTATAGTACCGTTATGGGACACATGTGTCTTCCAGAGAGCCTGTCATTCCCAGGATCCATTAAATTCAATATAACCTGTTATTGTTGTTTGTATCATTATAGCCAAGCAAGGCTGATTCCTTGATGAAACTTTGATACAGTTGGGGTGCTGAAAAGAGCAACAGCACTGTTAATGAAATATTCGCACAAACTTGAATAGAGTTTAAGCATGCTGTTGATTTGTAATTATTATTTGGCCATACTATATGTATTCAGGATAGACATATGGCTTTTCAATCTCCTTGGTTGGGGGCAGTGTTGGTACATTCCTTTTTAAAAGGAACTCAGTCCCGTTCCTCCATAAAAGAAAAGTAACGAAGACATTTCTCGTTTTTGTTCCGAAGGAATGAACACTCCTCGTCCCTTTGATTTAGAAATAAAGAAATCAAAATTAAGTTCTGTGCGGCAGCCATTTAATTATTTTTACAAAACTTTGGAACTAATTGAATAACCATATTCCCCTAACTGTCACCATATTCCCCCAACACATTCCTTGTGAATCACAAAAGTTTTAAGTGGCTTTTTAGCCATAGAAACAATTTTTATTTATTTATTATTAGTGAATAGCAGTATAGGAGATTCTGTACCCCTCGTGATATGGCAATATGTGATACCATAATGATATGACAATATGGGAAGGTCACATTTTCACCAGGATCGAATAAACGAGAGCCTGCACGGTGAATTGAACTCCGGACCGCCTGCAACATTAATTCTTTAAAGTTCATCGAGCGTGTCACCATTTTTATTTATATCTAATGTAACGTCCGTAACGTTCGTAATGCTTGGACATTCCTAAAAAAAGATTGAGGATGTTCTAATGATTTTAAAAAAATAGGTCTAGCAATTCTTCAAATACGAACTCAAAGTTTCTTAGAAAATCGCTTAATTTTCTCATCTCATAACATAATTTTTGACAAAATTCCTCAACATAATTTTTGTCCCAAGTACAAAAATAGCTTCGGCATTCATTGTTTTTTTTTTTTAATCAACAAAATTGTAGAACTGTCATAGTGAAAGTCTATACAAGTTTCTGATTTATTTCACGCTTTGATGACAAAAGTAACTAGTATAATGCTCCTCACATTCCTGTGACTAGCATTAGTGAGTCAAGCATGGTGGACACCCATTCGACTTGACCTAAACCCCAACAAATGCTGAGCTCAAGAATAGCTAACCCGAATGACCGCTATGAAGGCTATGCCGTGGCTACAACGTCAAATATGTCACTCTTCCTCCTGTTGAATAACTGTCACACGTCGAGGGAGCTCTAGCCAGGCGAGGAATTATTTTTATTTTTAGAAAAGTCACGTGAGGAATTTTTTTATTTTTAGAAAAAGCTCCCCTGCTAATGCTGTGGCATGCCTCTCCCCGTATATATAGATATTTAGATATCGGTTAAATGTCCTCCACTGCCCTTGGGCCACATTGTCACTGGACGCCGCCATAAGGCGATGGATTGTTGGTGTTCCTCCATCGAACCAATGAGGTAATTGTGTTATGTGCGAAGGCCGATCGCTCCACTGTCACTGCCAAGTGGCTCTTGGAGAACGCAGCGTGCCAATGTCAAGGTTAGATTTTTTCCACCGTCGCCGCCACCAATTCACACTTTCTCGATTCCCAGTTGTAATGGGACAGGTTACGATGTGCGACTATTAGGAAGTGACACCGTTTTGGAGCTTTGTGTGGTAGGTGTTACACTAACCCACAATTGAAAAGAAATAGAATCGCCTTGCCTTTTGTAACCTCAATAACCGAATAGTGTCAATTGAACAGGTGAGAAGTTACGCTTATTTTCCGCATATGCAGTGTTGGGTAGACACGGCAAAGAAGCCTCTCGTTTCAAGTAATTCGTTCCTTTCCTGAGGAACGTTGGAACGTCCTCATTCTTTTTTTTAAGAACGTCCAAGATGACAACGCTACTATCAAAAACTCACTTTATATGCATAAAATGGCGGAATCTCGATTTTATATTAAAAAAAGGCACATAGAAACAATTTTAAATTTGCAAACTATTTCCATAACACTTCGATGCTGAACATAAATCTGCCTCAAACAAGAACCTTTTACGCTTTTGGTTAATTCTTTCTAATTTTTTTGCGAATTTGTTGTTGAAAAACGGTTTGTTGATTACTGATTGACGCACGCCAAGTCACAAATTTACAATAATTTTTTCATAAATTCCCAATTGCCACCGGCGTGACGCAAGCTGTTCATTGCAGCCATCGCGCGATTTTAGCCCAAGTGTGACGTCACACGAAAGTGAATATACCTGCATTCCGTGCTCTCGTTGCCTAAATCGTGGAATGACGTTAATATTTTTTAGCGTGGATATGATTTTATTCACCTCACGGAGGCGATTGTGCGTAGATGAATTTTTTGCTGGAATTCATGTACGCATTATGTGACGCAGATAAGCGATGTACATGTATTTTTTTTTATTCCGGATCACTGTAGTGAATAGCACTACTGGACACCGTTGTACCCCTCGTGTCGATATGGCAATGTGTGAGGGGCACATTCCAGTACCACATGATCGAATAAACGAAAGCCTGCGCCGGGAATCGAACCCGGGGCCACCCGCTCAGTAGACTGTGACCACATCCACTGAGCCACTGTGGGCCGACATATGTACTGCATAATACTACAACACAATTGCAATACTGTACAACTAATGTACAGTATTGCAATTGTGTTGTACAATGCTGTTCTGTGCTGCACAATAGTGTCACAATACTGTACAACTATACTGTACTACATTTGTCGGTATTACATTATATTTAGGGAAACAAGTACGTCGTATCGAATGACCCAATTTAATGAATGGTTTTTTTTTTTTTTACATCAGAGCCCTGAAAATTGTCGTAGTTTATGTGACTAAAATGTTTCCTCTCATGGCCAAATCGAGCCAGCGAAATATTATGAAGTAACAATTGTATTATTTATTGGAGTCTTATTGTTCAAGTAAAACGATTCCTTGTTCTATTATTTCTTTGATCACTCGCGAAGGTGTTGTCAGCCATCGAGCCGGACCTGATCCGTTTCGGCGAGCGCGTCAGCACGGACGTGTACGACCTGCACCTGGAGTGCGACCGCAACCCGCCCACCCTGCAGCAGTACAACGCGTGGGGTCGCCGTGTCGATCAGATCATCACCTGCGAGGCCTGGAAGCAGATGAAACGCGTGTCGGCCGAGGAGGGACTTATTGCCACCGCATACGAGAGACGACACAACGAATGGAGGTAACAAGTACAACGCGAAAGCCTTTGGAAGGGGGAAGCTATTTTCGACTTGGATTTAAATTAGTGCTGTTATTGCACGGCCATTTTCAAACTCAATCTCAATTAAATGTTCAGGACTCAGGAGTTAGTCATTGGTGGTGTTATTTAGCTACTTGTAGTACTTGTAGTATCACTCCGAAATTTCAGGTATAATAGTTTAATTGTTAATGTTTTTTTGTTTAACTTTGAATTAAATAGAACTTCTAACAAATGAAATTACGTATTTAGCATCTCTTGGTTTAGTTAGTATCGTCGTGAATTCAATGTGTTAATTATGTCGCCAAACTTATTCATATTCAGAGAATTTGGTATTATTTTGTGTACTATTTGATCATCAGCCGTTTACATCAAATCGCCAAGTTGTTTCTGTTCATGCCATCGTCTGGTCTGTATTCCTGTCCGCTGGCCATGACCGATGGAGCTGCCAAAACTATCGAGGTACAAATAAACTCGTGTCATGAATACTGTGTATCTCAAAATTCAAAATGATAATTCAATATGTCTTCTATATTCGATATGCGGTGTCTTTTCTGCGTGCCAGGCAATGAGTTTGAAGCAACTGAAAGAGACATTCCGTCGACTGACCTCCAAGGATCCCAGCACCTTCTGGACGGCCGGACAGTGGATGACGGAACGGGGCGGCGGATCGGATGTCGGTACGTTAAGCGTCCAATAATTTCGAGTACTATTATTTTTTTACAATCCAGGCGTAATTCGGTTTTATTGCTTTACATGATAACGTCTTAACCTTCTTGAAGCCCTTCATAAACGTGTCATTGTTGTTAAGAAAGTCTCAGGGACAGATATAAGGAATTTTGTGTCAGTCAAAAATTCAATAGCTGGACACTGTATATGTTGTGATAGTCAATTTGAGCAGTCTTCGTTTTTCAAGCATAAAAAAATGATTCAACCGAAAATAGGTTGCAGTACGTACACATATTTTAATATGACCGGTGGTACCACCTGTTCGAAAGTTAGTAAAGCTTATAATAGTCATTACAATCAGAAATTATTTTTATTCCAAAGATGTTCAACAATCGTATATTTCTTTTAATTTGAATTTCCGATTTCTCCAGCCAACGGCACGGAAACGTTGGCCGTCCCCCAGACGGACGGCAGCTACCGACTCTACGGGTATAAGTGGTTCTCGTCGGCCACCGACTCTGACGTCACCTTCACCTTGGCCCGTATAGTGGACGGCGACGGTCAGTCGAGCAAGGGTACCCGCGGCCTTTCCATGTTCTACCTGGAGACCCGCGACCCGACCAGCGGTCAGCTCAACAACATCGAGGTGGTCAAGCTGAAGAACAAGCTGGGCACCCGCCAGGTGCCCACCGCCGAGCTCCTGCTGGACGGCTGCCTGGCCCACCGCGTGTCCGACGAGGGAAAGGGCGTGTCGGCCATCGCCAACGTACTCACCATCACGCGCATCCACAACTCGCTGGCTTCCGCCGCGGCCATGAGACGGGTGCTGTCGTTGGCCCGCGACTACGGCCGCAAGCGCACGGCGTTCGGTCGTCTGATCGGCGAGTATCCGCTGCACATTCAGACGCAGGCCCGTATGGAGGTGATGACCAGGGGCTGCACCATTTTCGCGCTGGAGGTGGCGCGGCTACTGGGACGAGAGGATTGCGGGCTGGCCAACGATGACGAGAGGCTGTTGTTGCGGCTTATGACACCAATCGTCAAGCTGTACACGGCCAAGGAGGTGGGTATTTAGGGCTGGGCCAGTGGAGAACATGGGGAGGGACAACTCCAAAAATAGTGCTAAATCGTGTTAAACTGTTATTTAAATAGTTGGGTTAATCAGTGCTGAACTGTATTTTTGGAATTGGTCGAAAAGAGTGATCAACTTGAATTAGTATCAATAAGAAATATATTTGAAACTGCAAATTTTATATTCCTATTTAAATTTATTTTCCTAGACCTCGTCTGCAATTTATAATTCTTTGAAATTTGATGGCAATTCCAAATTTCACTGATATTTATCTGAATTATGTTTCTTGAATGCATGCACTAACAAGTAACTCGTTCATTAATATGTTCGTCTTATTCGTATCTCTTTTTGTTCACAGTGCATGGGTGTTGTGTCTGAAGGATTGGAAATGTTTGGCGGTCAAGGCTACATTGAGGACACGGGAATTCCGCTCATCCTGAGGGACGCGCAGGTACGTTTAATTAGTTGGCGTTGACAGGATGGCAGGACTGTGACATATTTGTCTCTTTAAGTTTAAGTTCTGTTCGTGTTTTCTTATTCGACACAAAGTTTCCATTTTCTAGTTTCCCTTCAAATAATATTAATACGAACGTTCCTTCACCGATAATCTTATTTTGTTAAACGAAATTAAAATTAAAAGCGAAATAAATTGTTACCCTTTCAATTTGAAGAAAATCTTGTTCCAATTCAAATGTATATGTCTGGAAGCGTTTTTATGCCGATGAAGTTGACAGTTCTTTATTCCAAAATCTGTTTGTAAATTTCATTTCGATTCTATTCTTGTAATTGCCGTTTAACCAATTTCTGTCTTCACCCGGCTTTGATCCCGCTTCTAACCCTGCTACCCAGGTGACGCCAATCTGGGAGGGCACGACCAATATCCTGTCGCTGGACATGCTTCGCGCCGCCTTTAAGAGCAAAGGCGAGGTGCTGCGAGCCTTCCACTCGTGCGTGAGTGGTCGGGTGGCTCAAGTGGCCGACCATCCCCAACTGCAGCTGGCCGGACAGTGTGTGTCACACGCCCTGGCCACCGTCGGTGCCTTCGTCCAGCAGAATCCCGATCTGTTGGAGAGTGCGGCGCGCGACGTTGCCTTCAGTCTGGCCAAGATCTACATTGGTAAGAGAACGGCTGTTAAAATATATATATTGTTTTACTATATTCGGCATGTATCACATACCAATACATATAGGTTACTGTACTACATTTAACATTTTATTGTCACATGATTTAAACTGCGAGCACTTTGTGATCCTATTTTTTATTTTATGATTTTTGTTATGACATTATTTTAATATTCCAGTAATTTGTACAAAGAAAAACTTGAATTATTAAATTAAAATTAGTTTTTTAAATCTGATCACTGCTTATTGAGATGAAACTAAATTGTGTTTGAATTGTACTATCCGTCTAGCCCAGGCCCAGTCGGTAATGCTTTCGACTGCGGTGCGGGTGATCCTGGGTTCGATTCCCGGCGCGGGTTCTCTTTTACAAAGTATTTTGTATTCGATCCCGGGGTACTGGTGAAAATATGCCCCTCACACATTGCCTAAGCAACCGGAGGGGTACAGAATCTCCTGTAGTGCAATTCACTACAGTGAGAGGATTTCCCTTTAAAAAAATTAATTCGTCTTTTTTCTGTTTCTCCTTCGATCAGGCGCTCTCTTGATCGAACAGGCTTCTTGGTCAGGCGCAACCCGAATGGACATTTTGGCAGCACAGAGGTAAAAATCGGATCTTGTAGTTGACATCATTGACGCGCGATCACGTGCTGCCTTTCTCTCTCGCAATTGGGTCGCTGCAAGCCTGCCTTATCGTTGATTGGTTGTTTGTTGTTCTCGTGCAGGTGGTGCGAGCAGGATCTGTCGCCATGCGTCACGCAGCACGCGCGCGGCTCTTACACGGAAGCGGCCAGCTTGGACGACAAGGCCTTGGTCATGGACTGCTATCGGGGAAATTGAGGTGGTCCGAATAACGTTCCTGCCTCAGTGAGATCGGGTAACTATATTTGAGAAGGTGCCAACTCGGGGATAACTGATTAATTACTAAATGGGTAATCGAGCGAATGGTGTGTTTACGTATTCAGGAATGAACCACACATGTTACCCTAAAAATTGTATAAAAAATTAAACTCGGATGGGAATTTGATAATTTGTAAAAATAATGAACCCGGACTTAATAATTTTTATAATTTTTGGGTTTACCAATTTTTATTTTTTTAAAGCTTCTCTGCGTCGTTCCCAGCGTTTCTCTATCTCTATTTCCATTTGTACGAAGTTTGTATCAGTTTACGCGCCAAAAGACAGACACAAATAACTCATGGAATAGGACACTCCTTTAAATTTGATTTTTTTTTTGTTAAAACCAACTACTCCAAATTATATATCTTCCCTAGAAGCATCGCAGAATGAAATTGCCTCCCCCAAGACTTAGTGCAAGCACTCTTCCTCTCCACATTCAAATTCCCCCAAAATGCTACTGGGTTATGACCAACCTACACAAAGCGGCACCAACCTTATATTCTTAAATCTACCACCACAGATGCTCCCTTTCCTTTTAGCCTACACAATTTCCCTTACGTAACCTATGTCTCCTAAATGCTCAAGCACGGTGACAATTATTTCTAAATCTAAATCTAAAAATTCAATTATGAAGTTGGCCGAACCTTACATTTATGTTGCTAGTCCTTCTGCTGTTACCTGTAAGAGCAATTTATAGAAATGTTGACTATGTTAGATTATCATGATATTTGTTTATTCTGGAACGAGTCTGATGCTCGAGATTTTAGTGGTAGTTTAATGGGAAGAGAGTAAGCAATTATTGCTTATGGATGGCCAAAAAAAAGTGTAACATATAATTATTTAGATCAATATTTTGTTAACTGCCGTCGTCCTGAAGGTTCGTAAAGGCTTATCTGAACCTGAAAAAAAAAAAACCGAGAGGCAAAAAAATCAACCGAGAGTCCGTAAGTCAGCCGAGACTTATTTTATGTGACTGAGCAGATTTATTAAAGTGTAAGAAAAAATCATTTATATATTTTTACAATTGAAAGATGACATATTGAGATTTTCAATCCGACTTTCAATCTGTTAACTAGCCTGCTATTCATCTACCTTTAGACCTCCTTCAATTTCTGACTTACAAACTCCTCTCAACAAATATGTCTATGCAAATTGTGTACAGATATGCACAAGACGCGCTGCTCACTTCCTTAGCAGACGCAGAAAAAATGTAAGAAAGTGAAAATTTATCAAGTATAGAAAAATGTTGAGAATGGCAATTAACAAATCAATCAATTTTTTTACACGAGCTTACAACATATACATGTAGATAGGCGAGACGTTTGTTGAGTGTGTACAGGGTGCGTAATAAAATAGGTGTCTGAGCGAAAGAACTAATTTTGAATTGTATTTTTGAAATATATCCGACAAGAGTTGTTTTAAGAGTTTTTAAAAACATGACGTGACTCTTGCATCAATTTTTGCTCAATAATTTGGGATAAGATGTAATTTTTCTTCATTTCAATTTATAATTACTAACTTTTATTATATTCTTGTTTATTATGTTCATTCGAATAAGAATTGATGTTCTTGCGGAAACTGTTTTAATAGATTGGTGTAGTATAAAAAAAAAATGTAGCCATTATTATTATGGTGCAATTGTAAAAATAATAGAGCTGATGTTTAAATCGGTTTTGCCAAGTAAAATGCAAAATTATTTCAGTGAATGTGTTCATTTTTCTCATTATCAAATTGAAACTTTCGTTTGTGATGATACAACAAAATATTCAATGTATGGTTTTTGGTTTTAGTTAACCTGATTACATTATCTGCAAAACACATTGCATGGCTAGCAGGGGCAGAGGCAAAAAAAAAGCGTTGTACACCTTTTTTGCAACTTGAAAATAAACCAAAAAAAAATATAAATAAAAATTCCCCTTAGTGTAGTGAATATCTCTGCAGGAGATTCTGTACCTTTCGTGTTGCTTAGCAATATGTGAAGGGCACATTACCAGTACTCCAGGATCAAATAAACGAGAGCCTGCGCCGGGTATCGAACCCGGGGCCACCCGTTCAGTAGTTTATAATTGTGTTCGGAGAACGGTAGGGACACTCAATTTCAATTTTCAATATGAACCCTGTACCCCAATATCGTCGTCCTTTCACGCCGAAATTGTGTGTAACGATTAACACGTATTTCTTTGTGGATAGGTGGCGCGCGAGCAGCTCAAGTTCCGCACGTCACGCGGTCACCACCTGGTACGCACCAGCTTCCCGCTGGCCACCCTGCACGTGCATCTACGCGCGTTGGTGGCCCGCGGCCACAAGGTGGGCGTGGTACGCAAGAGCGAGACCGGCTTGGAGCGGGCTCGCGGGACGGTCGGACGTCACGACATCTACCGACGGGAACTGACGGCGCTCTACACCAAGGGGACCTTGGTCGGAGAAGATATCCTTTTTGATTTACCTTAAACACCTATCTGGCTTACACGCGTGATAATCTGTTAGAATTGAATTTTTTGTATAAAGTATTTTTTTATTAATTCAGGGTTCATATTCACCTGTGAATGTTTCACCTGTGAACCATCCCAAAGAAGAGAAAGTTAGGAACATTGCTGAGCAAAATATAAATTATCATGCTTGTGGACTTATTTGTTTAATCTTTTATTTTTTTAGTGGGGAAATTCTCCTCACTGAGTGAATATTACTCCAGGAGATTATGTACCCTTCGTAGGGCTTATGCAATATATGAGGGGCACATTCCAGTACCCCAGGATCGAATAAACGAAGGCCGGTGCCGGGAATTCAACCCGAGACCACCCGCACGGTAGGCTGTTGCTATACTCACTG
>JAUJYS010001339.1:0-17792 GCA_033995665.1 Melogona broelemanni | reverse complement strand
GGATCGAATAAACGAAAGCCTGCGCCGGGAATCGAACCTGGGACCACTCGCTCAGTAGAATGTGTGTAGTAATAGTAATATGTATGTCATGCCTGTATGTCAAAATTAGTAATTGTTTTATCAGTTTAAATAAATCAAATGCTTGAAAATCGATTTTTAAGAATCGTAAATAAGTTAAATTTTCGAGAAAAAAATTGTACCTTTACCAATCGACCCCAAATGTCTTCAAGATATAGAATAAATACTTCGTTTTTAGTACCAGTGTTCAAAAGTGCGCCAAATATGGTAAATGCACGTATTCCAATTGTATAGGTACAGATTTGTTACTATTTATGACTATCAAAAAGTAAGATTTTTTAAACTAACCGCTACTTTAAAAATGTGAGATGCACGTTTTGTTTTCGGCTTGAAACTATACATTGTAGACTATTCTATAAATATTTCAAAATGGGAAGAAAAAATACAGGACATGAAAAATCAGATTAATTTATTGTCGAATCGAAAGTTTCAGGCTGAACCCGATATTATCCAAGTTCCTCTCTATTCACAATACAAGTAGTGTATACTTTACAAACCAATGCCGAACAAGTTATGTGCCTGTTACCGGATATCTAGAAAATTTATTTCAAAACTAGGCCTTTTTAAGATTACGTCATAAATTAGGCCTTTTTAAGATTACGTCATAAATTGAGCAATTTATAGGCAGACGCGTGGCTACACATAAACAACATGTCTGAACAACGCTACGTAGAATCTGCGCGCTGGATTCAAATTTCGAAGTAGATGCTCGTTTCTTGGAACATCCAACAAGATGGACAACCCTGGTGAACTTTGGAAATTTGAGCTTTTTCACGTAAGACGGGTAAAAATCCTATATAGCGGAAGCATATTATTTGTTGATTGAATTATATTTATCGATCACAAGCACTCCTTTTCGAAAATGCTGGCCCACCAACGGCAAATGGATGAAAAGAAAAGTGGCCAAGGGCTCCGACATAATTTGATACTTTGTCTCTCCAGAGAGCAATTTTAAGTGATCGCATCCCTACATGGCTTTTAGGATCAAGTTACAGACGCCCCGTGATGAATTTACGATTCTTAAAATACAATTAGCCGATATATATTATCATTTGTTAGTCTTCAGTAGTTTATTTATTTCTAAGATACCAAGAATTATTATTTTCAAACTAGGTTAAACCAACATGGGAGGAAAAGAGCTTTTGGTCTCAAATTTAGTCTGCACGATGTCGTCACACTGCGATATACATGCTGCAATCTATCATTATTCTGGAAATAGTTTAGGCGCTGGGATCACCAATATAATGGAGGAGTTGTTGTGAATACACTCGTAGGATTTACAATGAAAATAAGTTTTGCACACAATTTGGTAGAGGTCCATTTGGATTTTCAAAATATATTTTAAATTCCCAATTCCTGTGTTGAGCTGTGATTTAGTACCGGTTCAATTTAATTCGAAACTTTGTAATTAATTAATTAAAATGAACAATTAAAAATTATGAGCCGCTCAAGCAAGATGAATAAACAAAATCACATTGTGAGCTAGCATTAATTAGTCACCAAATGTGTGTACGGGAGCTACAAATGCACTAAAAAAAAATCCTATTGCAATTAGGCCTGAACAACAAGTGAATGACTCGGAAGGTAAAACCTTTCCTAATCCATTTGTGAGATCCATGATAGAATAATAGCGTTCGAGTATATGCTATCGTTGATAAGCTAATTTAGAACTGCTTATAGGTCGCCAATTTAGTCATGAATATTTGATGTTATCCGATGCTAAACGCAAAAAAAAAACCTATAAGCGTAGTCAAAAGCACTCATGCTTCGAGGAGAGGTAGTCATCCAAATTTAATAGAGCGATTCTCTATTTTTGTGGGCAACACAAGCATTATACCTTTCATGAAATACGAGAATTTAAAATGAATTTTAGAAATTGAGCAACCTTTATTAGGACGCCTTAGGGTGCTTTCAGTGTCGAGATACAACCTCTCGCGCGTCTCTGCTCGAAACTATCATGTTGTGATATGCGTAACATAAATGTATTTAAATCCACAGCTATATAAACAAGAGATTTAAAACTCTCTAATCTTTAAGCGAAAAGCATGGATAAAAGCGCACAATAACTAATATTGAGCATGCTTCATGGATGTTACCTAGATATGGTAATTATTGATGCCAGTACAGCCATGTAGCTTCGAGAAATTGGTGCACCAACGAACCTATTTCATCGATAAAGTTGTTTCAGAACCATACACAAATTTTATCAACTCCTATGCACCTGTCGGATTTTCTATATCAAACGTCAGTGGCATTTCCTTACGTCAGTAGAAATACCATTTTTTAGTAGTAATTGTGCAAATTATGTGCCGTTGCTGTCTTGTTACTTGCAATATTATTTCAACGTATTAAAAATAACTTGAAATTTAAACAATTTCCCATTATCCACAACGCCCAAGCTAATGATTTGATTACAAAGAAATTTAATTGAAGCGGGATGCTTCAGTTTTCAATTGTCAACATCAACATTTTTTCCGCGCCTCCGTGGCAAGTCATCTTGTTCGGTAAACGTACGCCGGTGAGCAGGCAGGCGTTTGCATACCAAAATGCATGGACGGCTCGGTATAGCTTGCTCGCCGTCGCAAAAATCGCGTGCGGCCCAAAAATTAGGCTTCATCACAAATTCCGTCCACGATGCGTGATTGGAGAAGGGAACGGCTGTAGCTGTCGACACTGAAGCTGTCCCCATAGCGTGCGACCGTCGGGGCCAAATGTGCGTGGCACAATATGATGTGTTGTGAGCGTTCGGTAGCGTCATAGGCAGTACCCGATCAGGCGAATTCACATGAAAGTTTGCTGCTTTTATAATTTGTGGTTTTATGCACACTGCAACGCAGCATTCGTAAAGGAAAAATACAGTATTGGTTAGGAACGGAACTTTTGCGTTACGTTCCTAGGAACTGGTTCCTTTTTAGAGGAACTTAGGAATGCCTATAGGTTCCTATTAATTTTTGAAGAAATGGAATGTGAACTGGTTCTTTTTTTGAGGAAACGAAATGATGGTTCTCCTTTTCTGTATAAAGGGTTCCTTTTGCCACATCCTTAAATTTTCGACGAGAACAATTTTCCAAAGTGTGTATTTGAAAGCTTTTGGCCTGTGTCCGCAAATCTATATTTGTCTTGTAGGCAAATATCCCCGCAAATAATTTTAAAATAATTTAAAAATATTTTTAGGAACGAAAAATTTACAGGTTCCTTTTGAAAATTAGAAACTCCAAGGTTCCGTTTAATTTTTGAGAAAATGTAACGGGGACTGGTTCCCTTTTTCATCGGAGAAACTGTAACTGATTCCTTTTCAAAAAGAACGAACCCAACACTAGAAAAATAGACAAATTCTCCATATTGAAACCTACAAGTTGTCTCTTTTATCCAGTTGGTTCGATTTCCTTTGATCAATCGCATGAATGACGTCATTGATCGAGTTGCTACTTTGGTAAATGTTAGTTTTCAACTGCATCATTCAACGGAACGCGGTATAAACTACTCGCTACCCGGCATTCCAATGTTGTGTCAGACAACGGGAATTTAACAACTGCACGTGACACATCCATCGACTACAAACCACCTATCCATTTCCCTTTTCCTCTACCCTTTTCCCAGTCAGTCCCTTTCTAATTTGTCAACCAGACATTTGGTCACACATTTGTAGGCTTAACTGTGTGTGCGTGGATTTAGAGCGTAGCGGCCTGCAGCGGGCGTAAGCTTGTTCGATCGCGGTGGTGGAGCTCGTTCGGTCAATAGCCTACCGCCTACCACGTCGCATAATATTATACGATAATCCCACGGGCAATTTTGTCGGTACAGTGCCGGTCGCCCGTACAAAGGACCGCCGCAGGAGAATTTGCCAAAAGCCACCTTTTACACACGTTTCGGGGCCGTTTTTCGGCAACGATTCTCCATGAATTTTTGTCAGCGGCTGTAGCGCCATCTATGGACAGTTTAAAAAATAAACTAAAAACTAAACTACCTGTATACGTATCACAAATGCGAGTAAATTGTGATGCAACACTGTACCACTGTAAATAGAATATTTACTCGTCTGATTTACTAAAGAGCCATCTAGTGATTAGTGAAGGAATATTCTGTGCTTCAATGTTTATTTTTCCCTTAACTATTACAAAATTAATTTCAAGATATAAAAAATATACAGTGAAATAGGTGTATCCTTGACCATAAGGATGGACTACGGCAACGTTTCTAGCATCGATGTAAAGAACAAGTTACTGTTGAAAATAGTCAAAATGTTGCCGTAGTCCATCCTTATAGTCAAGGATACACCTATTTCACTGTAGTTTTTTAATCAAACGGCTCCGATCTTTATTTTTCATTATAAAAAATATTCTATTGAACAGTGAACACTATTTTAAATTGAACGTTCTAATTCAGTGGCACGTGCAGGTGAACGTTCTAAAGTTTTAAAGTTCAATGATTTAAAAGTGAACAACAAAATAGTAATTTATAGATAAGTCCCTAATCATCTCAAAATTGATCTCAATAAGCATCCCTAATCATTGCTTGGAGATGCGAAGGACATATAAGAATGTCGAGGTGACAAACAAGATTCCGCGTTGGGAATCTTGCCCGCAGCAACACAAGCCTAAAATGTTTGTAAATGTAAAAAAAAAAATTGTTTGTCGAATTTTAAAGAAAATGCTTTGGATTATATTATTATTTTAATCATATTGTACGCAGCCTTACTCTCACACAAAATATAGCTTTCGGTCGGCTTCTTCCTCCTTTGCTTCTCTAATACAGCACTATAGCGTTGCACTTTCGTGAAGAAGCACTAGTATCATATTAAGAAAATTTATTAAATCTAATAGCCAGTAATAGCCCATCGAAAATGGAGGGTGCTTCAAGATATACCAATATCTTGTAGATCGGTGTCTTAAGCCCCCCCAATACCAATGAATAATAAATGAGTGCCAAACTTTATGTAGTGTACTCCAGTTTTTATGTGCTACATAGCCCCCTTCCCCCTCCCCCTCCCACCCGATACAGCGTGTACACACACTGTGACCCGTCGGATGGAAATACCGATAGGAGGGAAATTTATACTCGAACCGAATCGAAATTAACGTTAAAAACAGCCATTTATTTCGCGACAGTAAAAGGGGTCACCCCAGCGCCCAGCGCTACTTTCTTTAGTCGGTCCCGCCAGCACCTGGGAATAAAATATATTTTCAGTCGAGGACAATAGGCCGTTTCAATTGTACTTGTTCGGGGGGTGGGAGAGAGAGATACGCGGAATTCGCTTTTCCACTGTAGAATTTATTCGAAATAAATTAGATCACCTTTATTTATTGGCGGCTTGGGCAAGTGCGGCAGATATCGCGATTTATCGCGCTGACGGTGAAATCGCGGTCACGAATTATTTTGGAGAGAGTGTGGATTTTTTTTGTTTGTTGCGGTTGTGGTTTTAAGGACCAGGCATTGACATAATTATGTTTACGTGATATTTTGAACAGTCGACGTCGTACTCTTGCGCACTCTTGCGCGGTAAATAACCAAGAGTAAAAATTATGGTTTCGCGTACTTGCGTAAAAAAGGAAGGAAAGTATTGCATTATTTTTTGTTAATGTTGTGTTTCTATTAAAAGTAATTTTTATAATATGACAAAATATATGGCATATTTTTTTTTTCTATTCACTCTTGTATAGGCGATTCATGCCCGTAAACTTATGGACGATAGAATGTAATCATGATGGCCGCTTAAATACCAAAACGATGCCGCAGCGCCACCTATTGACACAGTATGTTGGCGCATATTTTGCTATATACACATGTATATATATATTTTTTAGATCACTGTGGGATTACTACCCCTCGTGTTGCTATGGCAATATGTGAGGGGCAGGGAAGGGAAGGGTAGTGACAGCTGGTAGAGCCAGGCTGCCGGGGATCCACCTAGCTATATGGTTGATGACACCAGAACGCAACAAAAAACTGTTATAGTTTCCTAATAATCGATGGTTAGCTGTAACGAATCGATCGATAGCTGTAACGAAAGAGATGGTTTTTAGTCGTAGATTTCTTTAATTGAACAAAAATATAAACTTAGTTTAACTTAAAACCTTCTGAATTATTTGCAGCAACGAACCATCAGATTCCGTGGAACGCCACCAGAGGGCACCAATAACTGTCATGCACACAGGCCATAAATCTACTCGTACGTCGCATTGACCGCGGATTTTTTTATCGTCCTGGCAAGTGTCCCTTTACAACCTAATATTGCTCACTTACGACGTAGTCATCTCACAATTTTTTCCCCTCCACTATATTTTGACAGAACGCACTGTCCGGGCAATTCAGATTTCTCGTGACTATACGCGTCAGACCTTACGTGAACCATGTTGTGTATTCGAATAGATCAGTGGTGCGCGCACTTTTTTTTTTACTCTACATAAAAATATAACCAGATTGTTTTGTATTTATTCAAGCTAGCACATCTTTACTTTCTACCATTCGGCTGATTTATTAATGCAAAAACGATAAATGATTTTAAAAACAGGCTTGTATGAGCACGATCGAATATACCGGTATACGTAATTTTATGCACAATTTCCACTTCCGGTAAAATAAGGGACTAATAAGTTTTGTATCAATTTTAAGAGATTCACAACACTGGTTTTGCATAAAACATTTATTACTGTACATGCAAATTCGAATTTTAAATTGAATTACTAACTGAAATAGAAAATTAGTTGAAAAAAAGTTATTTGTTTAGCTTAAACATTGTGTGTTTATTGAGTACAAATATTTAATTTAGAGATCATATTTGCCCAATTCTACAAATGTATTCCTTATTGAAATGTGTATCGCAACAATTTGGATCATGAATTTGCCAAATGCATTTTCAGGAATCCACCTGTTGTTTTATTCAATTGTATCACGAGCATTACATGATGGCATGTACCCTTCTCACCACGTAAGCATTACATGATGGCATGTACCCTTCTCACCACGTAAGCACTATGTGCACAACGAGGGGTACAGAATATACTGTAGTGTCATTTGTTTCAGTGACTGGAAATAATGCAAATAAATAAATAAAATGTCAGGTACATCAGCACTTTGTGCGGACACTTCCTTTCAAACACCTTCAAATCGTAGCCTGGAGCACGGTGGAATCCACGTCCAATTTATTTAAAATATTTGTAATATGCGATTCTTATAATTATTCAAAAAACATTAGATGGACCCGCGTTGCAATGAGCTTTACTGTTTGTCCACCGCTACGCTAGCCAGTATACACATTGTGTATATGATCGCGCTATAAGTGATTGATGATGTTCGCCTTCCAGGTTCCGATCATTCTCCGAGAAGAAAACGTCTCCCCGTCTGGGTCAGGAACATTTTTGATCCATAAATAACCTCTCCAGAAACATGTTTTAGCCAAGCGAAACACGGTCGGCGAATGCCTAATAGAAAGGGGGTGGAAGCTCAACTTTGCCGTATCGCAGACACCGTATTTCCCGACACGTGATGCGCGGCGTTTGTACCGGGGCAAAAATTTATTTATTTGTTTTTGTTTACTAATTTACTTACAGTAAATTATAGTGCGTTCCAAGACAAATAGTAAAATGTATAAATTTGCCTTTAAAAAAACATCAATTTTTTCCACTCTCCTGTTTTGTCAAGAGATCGTTCTGGGCTCCTGGCTAACTAACTCCCAGAGTTGAAATCAGGAGCCGAAAGGCGTTATATATTATGGCAACTTGAAAAATAAAATTCACTCCACGTTTTGATTGTGCGGCGTATTATGAGATTCTGCACTTCTCGTGTTGCTGTGGTAATATGTGAGACACATTTTCACCAGTACCCCAGGATAACGAATAAACGAGAGTCTGCGCCGGGAATCGAACCCGAGATCGCCCGCACCACAGTCATTCGCAATACCGACTGTGCCAAACGGATCGTACATTTTTTAAACAGTGCTCATCAGTAATAGTATTTTTTCATTGTGATGATTAATAGTTTTTTAACGTCTTTGTGGTGAATAACTCTTCAGCGAGTATTTAGATTTGAATTGATTCTTTTAAATTTTTACACAATGTTTCGTTCCGCTTAAAAAGTGCAGTCTTATGAAAATGCCATTTCAATCTTCTGAGATTTTTGAAACTGGACATTGAGTAAAAGTTGGCAAGCATTTTCATAAAACTTTTCTGGTAAAGTCTATTTCTAACGTAATGCACTGTAACACTGAAATGAGGAAATTTTAAAATATTAAATATCATGTTTCAGGGCAGAAAAGGTTTTAATTAAGCATTTCTGACTCTCCGGTGTCACTGTGTGTTTCTTGTAAAAATATAGCGTAGCACCCTCATAGAGAGCCATTAGCACCACGAGGGTGCCAACAAAATTGCGTAAGCCAGCAGTCTAATACTGTTTATACTTTAATGTGCATATGATCAATAAAATAACTCACGTTGATTGTGAAGAAAAAAACTAACTTGCACGTTGCTATTCCGATTTTCATGAACAAAATAAAAAATTAAATTGGAACGAAATTTATTACAATGTTCAAATGTTTAAAATACGATATCCATTTTGGAACGCTAGTTGGTGGACCAATGTTCGTAAAAGACGGTATTACGTTTGCTATCGAGAACAATTGGTGGGAGTGGCCGCAAGAATGTAGTCTAGCGCGGGGAATAGTTCCCTCCACTTTAGGGAGATGGCTGAGCGGATTGGGTGACATTGATAGAGGCGATTTCTAGCCACGTGCCAAATGCAAAGGACACGGGCTCGGATCGAAGACGCGCGCCAAGCGATAGCGGGAGTGCGTGTAGGTAGAAAGGCCTGACCTTATCCAGCAATTTCAATCAACTTCCTGTACCCGGCCCCATGAATAAAACTTTGCTGCTGTCTCTTTTTTTTTAAAGTGATCTTGGTAAAAATATTGATACTGGAAATTTGAATTCTTTTTCCACCAATTAGTACAGTATTACTAGACAATGCATAAACTTTTTTACTTATTGTTAGTTATAAACCAATTACTTAATTTTAATTTCCTTTTACCACAAAGAGCTGGCACAATGCACAATGCACAATGCTATGGCTCAATACATACTAAGGAACATGCTTGCAGTCGGTTGTGTCTTTAAATTTTCATCATTTACTTGAATACATACCGGTACCTATATTGGTTGCGATCCATTTAAGACGTTTTTAGGGGAAATTGATTAATTTTTTCAATATGCGTTCCAGAACGGAGAATTATTTTAAGATGCTTCCCTGAAAGGACAAATGTTTTTTTTTAAATATGTTTCTAAAAATTAAATAAATACACCAAACTGAACCAGCATGTACACTAATAGCCACCCACAACTTTTTTATGTTTTGTTGAACATTTTTTAATAAAAAAACTTATTTTTTCATTTAGAAATTAAAAATGAGACAATTCAATTGCAATTAATATTTTAACCTTAATATCTTTCCACCTGTCAAATGATATTAATTTCTCCAATTATGTTCGAACCATCCAATAAATCATTTCTCATTTTTTTTACTATCTTGGGGGTTCAGCGTCAGGCCTGGTCACATTGCCGCAAAGTGGCTGAACGGAACAGACGGCGATCTGATCGATCGGCGAGCGGAGCGTCACGGGGTAGCTGGGGGAAAAAAAACCGATAAAAAATGGAAACAGTTTTAACCGACATTTTTTTCGGCGATACGCCGAAAAGAAAACAGTTTTTTTGTCCAGATTCCTTAATTTGACAGCGCCGATAATCCATCATCAAAATGGGGAATTTGAGAAAGAGAAAAATATCTGCTAAGTACTGTCTCTCCTCGACCAACACGCCTCGCCTCTTTTTAACCCCTCTCCTCCTCCCCTTCCCCCTCTACCACCACCAGTGTTGGATTCGTTCCATTTGAAAATGAACCAGGTCTAGTTCCCGTTCCTCCGATGAAAAAAGGAACCAGTTCCCGATCCAGTTCCTACATCAATTTAAAGGAACATGGGCATCCCTACATAATTTAAAGGAACATGGGCATTCCTAAGTTCATGTTAAAAAGGAACATGGATCTTTTCCGTTCCTTTTCCGTTTTTAGATTTTTTTTTTTTTTTGGAAACTAAAGTGCAGGGCAAATGGAGATTTGTAGACACCAACCATTAGCTTTCAAAAGATCAAAATTTTTAGCAATTTCTGTTTGATGCTGCATAATTGTTCCCCTGACGACACACTTTCAAAAATTGTATTCGTAGATAATTGGAGGCTATGGCAAAAACAGCCTTTACATAGAAAAGGAACCCACGTTTCAATTCATCAATAAAATAAACCAGTTCCATTTCCAGATGCTCAAAAACTTAAATACCTAATTTTCTCAAGAAAGGAACCTGTTCCTAGGAACGGAACTTTTCCGTTCCGTTCCGTTCCTACCCTCCACCTCCGACCCACCCCCTCACCTCTCCGTCATCCATATGTGTCATATAAATGTCCCGCCAATAAACAAGGGAGCGACATAAATTTCCTCTTTATGAAATTTTTTGGCCGTGACAGGTTTTTCGAAAAGATATTTATAGATCGCTCAAGCCAATATGAGATAAATCGATGGTCGATTTCGCGAGATTTTTTCCTATTGTCTACTGTGATACGTCACTTTTTCTGTGGGATATTTCACGAAGTGATTGTGTTTGGGAACGTCACTGTATAAAGGATCAATTCGTTGGCGTCTCACGTTGTGCTATTTTAAAATTAAATTGTGGCAAACAGGGTATATATGAAATATGACTGACTTTGCTCAAGTTTTTCTTTATTATTCTAAGATGGAATTTGATGGATTAAGAAGCACCCTACTTGTAATTTGCTTCTTGGTCATTCTTGGACATTTTTTTGGCAATGTCGAAGGACACGTCGCGTTGCAGTGAACAGTGTAAGCGAACGCACTTCATAAACCAAAGCTGTTGTTGTTGTTAAGTCCTTCGTGTCGTCTCCGGACCCCGACCCTCGATCCCCCGGCACCTGGTGACTACAGGGAGCAAGAATACCATTTTTTGCTCATTTATTGAAGGTCCATCAGCAAGGTTAAATTACAGTGTGAATCCTGCTGTACTAGCATAGAAGATCCCAGGGCTTGTACAACAGCTAATTAGATTGTGAAACAGTCACTCGACTCATTATTGAAGACGGCAGACGGAAATAATTGAGTTGGCCAATGATACCACCTCCTTCCGTCACCAATTCCACATACTTCATGCTCGGTGCATTGACGAATTGTCAGATATATATATATCGTTAATGAGCTACAATATTCGCTCGTGTCGTTATTGATGATCTACTGATATCAACGCAATATGTAGCAAGAGATGTTTACACGATGCACTGAATTTTTTGGAACCATGAACTTTGCCGGCGAATCTGGTTGCGTTAAAAAAATGTTAATACAGTAGTAATATTAGCATCAGTATTAATTTTAGAATTTTAATGAATATTGTGTTTTGTTAAATTTTATTTATATACATGCATAATTGTTTTTTTTTTTATTTGTTTTTACATTTTTATTGAATCGCCTAAACTGAATTTTAAGTCTTTATTATAGATGGTTTTAAATTTCAATGCATTTGCCTGATTTTAATCATTAACTGTTCTGAGCAGCTTGTGTGCACCAGTGAGGAGCTTACTTCATGCACTAATGAATAATGAACCAAAAATAATCTGCGGTATGAATTGAGCTTTCGCTTTATACAAGAGCGAGTAACCCTCTGCGTAACCACAAGTACTTCACAACGTGACAATATGAAGCATTGATAGGGGTTCACATTCAAGAAGCTATACTTTACATGCGTCCAATGACGGAAACGTTACTCCAGCTATCAAATTGACAAAAACAATTATTTTTTTAAATATGATGTATATATACCTATATTTAAATTAAATAATAAAAATGAATTATTTATAATGAAAAATAGCTTTATGCAATTAAATAGAGAATATATTGTCTTTTTTAGGATTAGTTAACTATACACTGTACGTGCATAATATTGAAAAGGCATTGGAGTTGTCAATCCACATTGTGCATGCTGTTTTTATATGATTTTAATTCCGTAACATGCATCGTCATTTGCAATTTTTCCCTTGTGCTTCAAGTACAATAAAGTCACGTATGAGTCACTGTCGCACCCAAACACGAAATACAATTAGAACAATGTGGCATAATTCGACAATGAACGGCTCGGCTGTGTCTGCGGCGCGCACAGCTTGTTCGTAGACCACGACCAAAGAGGTATAATTGAAATAGAGGTGTGGGCAATAAAGTACATGCCAATATTGTGAGAGACATACAGTTAGTATTTGTATTCCAAACACAACTGAAATGCAATTAGGCTTTAAAACAATCAGCACAACTTCGGCTATTGACAGAAATAATTCCCAAAGGAAATATTCAGGAATGGTCGGGAAAATATTTGATCGACTTGTTCGTTAGTTACGTCGACGAATTTTCGGTTCTACGCCTCCATCTCCTTGTCCGTCGGCCAGTTCAAAAATCCATATAGATGCTTTGCATATTTCTGTGTTTATCTCCTTGATAATGTTATTTCACGTGCCACCCGGTTCGAGACTACGCGACATTAATCCATTCCCCCTCCCCACCCATATACTTCCCCTTTGGTGCTATTCCCACCCACCTCTTTCCTCCCCCTTTTTGGTTTGACGCTCTTCAGCACTCTGCCCTCCCCCATCCTCCCTTTCCTCCGTCACCATCCTCCTTGTTTGTGTCATAGGCGCACGCGACAATGAATAAAATCTAGACAAAAGGTCGCGCTGAGCGTTTCGCACATTCACTCGAACAAGAAATGTTCGCATGAGCGGGATTGGTGAGAGAGAGTCTACTAATTGTGTTCTGCTCCTGTTCCGAGCTTCTTTATCGCCGACGTTTGGGCGACGAAAATTAAGCCTCGGTGTGCATAGTCTTTCAGGGTCTAACCATGTAGATGCCTGTGCTCCTCAATATGGTGGCTTTTGATTCGAGGGAGCACCTTATTATCGGATTCTAAGAACCAGACTAATAAAACCTAAACAGAGTATTTCAGATTATGTTTTTTCACATTTTGTGCTTTGCCGCCATTTTCTTTGGAGCATTCAGGAGTGACATTCAGTGCTTCCAGTAAATAATATAGCTGGAAAATTGTTTTAAGCCGTTCAGAAATGAAGCCATTTTATTTCGCCATAGTTTTCAGCGGTTTTAAGATAATTTTATGTTTTACAAAAAAAAATATAAATGAAGGTAGAAATTGCTCAAGTACAAGTATGGCAAAACAAATTGCCCATTGAATCATTGTAAAAGTGTTTTAATTCCTTTTAAATACGTGGCATTTTTTTTTGCTAACAAATATTTTTCGCTTATTCAGCATTTATATTCATTTATTTTTCAGCCATTTTCTTAAATAAAATAATGCTTTTGTTAGTTTTTTTAATAAAATAATTATTGAAGCACTTATAATGAGACAATTGATGAATTAATTTATAACAAATGTAATTGGCATTATTAGATTAGATACAAATGTCTAATTTCATTCCATGTGACATTTTTTCTTGACAGAAAAAGCTTGTGTCTCCTATAAACAAATCCAAGAAACTGAAGGATATTTTCGCTTTGTAAACTGCGTTCATCCCCGATTACTCCCACGAGTGCAGCCCGGAGAAAGCCAGGAAAATGGACTCATCCGCTCAGCTCATCCCGAATACAGATTTCGTTTGCATTCCAAATATCGACTGAGGCGCGCGCTGGCGTTGAATGGTACGCCACCAAACTCGTGCCACGACGGTTAATAGCGATCGCCACGCCACTCGGCGGCCGGAAAAAGAGCAGGGCCCGTGTCGGCGCGCGCGATCGAACAGTGTGACGTGGCTCGCTGGCGCAATACTCTCTCTACATTTTATCCAGCATCAACGCAGCATCTCTGATGCGGTGTGTGCGGCCTACCGCGTCGGGTGCGTTAAAACAGCAACCCCCACGCTGCTACCCTTATCCAACTCTGATCGAAAATATTTGTGATTTGATAATAATAATAAATTGTTTAACTATAGTGCATTGCATGAAAAAAATATTCTGTACCTTTTTCAATGCGCGAAGTTCGTAGTTCCAATAACAACTAGGGATCGAGTTAACAAGCGGAAATCAAATGTGGTAGAATCAAATGTGTCAACCATCTGAACTGCGGACTGCATACCGGACCTTGTCCTTCTCGTGAACTGCAATGTGTCATAATAATTGTATCTCCGTAAAATATTTATTAGTCGTAAAATATTTCCAGCGACCTGATAGTTAAAACTATGATTAATATTAAGTAATTGCTTAAAGCTAGGATCAATTAAGAAATAAAGGCCAGATTGTTCTGCATCATCGTTATTTGCATATGGTGCCTGTTCCCAAACCAAGTTTGTACAGTACTATTTAATATAACCTGTATTGCGGTACAGCATAATGGGGAGCTTTCAACCTAGCCCGAGTGGCCTGTTATAGAAACAGTCTAGGGCGATACATCCTCATAGGAAGTTTTTTAAATGTATACGTAAACGTTTTTATCCATTGCTCCCCAGCTCGTGTACATTTTGTTGTCATCACCTTGCAATATCGCGACTTTGATAATTTATATTCTCCAAAAAATACAACGGTGTCTACGTTCGATTTTACAAATCAGTCGTAAAAACATGATATTTTTTTCGTTTGAATTTTTAAAATTGTTTTAAGGTTATTTGCATGCCTCCAAACAATTAATTAGTGCGCAATAATTAAGTAGTTGTTTTATGCATTTATATATTTCTTACTGGCTTTGGCAAAAATAATATTATCTCAAATGTACTTAGGTCATCAGTCAGATACTTTCATATTTTTAGAACAATAATTTCCCTCGCTACTTGTTGCAACAACTATTTTCAATATTTGATGTCAAATATTGCGTATTACATTTGTAGACATAAATTATTTATTAATATTTACCGGCATGGTGACTTTTCAAAATTGATTGCTATTTTTCAAAATGCAATATGATTTTAGCGAAACTTTTTCTAATACTTCAATGAAACAAAACTGTTCTATTAGAAATAATAACGTAATTGTAAAATTGAATGATATTGCGAATTGATATTAAATGTTAAACACATTTGCCTATGCATTAATCAATTTTCAATTTGAGCTAAACTATTCAAAATTTTCCAGGAATATCATTCCCATCATTAGACGTCAATATAAATATTAATAAAACAGCACGCGAGTTGGGGATGGCCACTTAACCTATCCCTACCGGTGTGAGCGCCTGTGCAGGCCTGCCACTGCTCTTCCCCCCATCCACCACTCCCTTCCCCCGTTCCACAGCGTGGCAATGACTCACTACGGCCGACCCTTTCTCTCTTCCACTCCAGTCTCCTCTAGCTATCCGCTCCATCTCCCTCGTTCTCTCAATATCCCACATTGCCAAAGAATGACGTCGTCCTCTCTCCAGTTGTGAAGCGATCCTTTTTATATGTATCTCATCCTTCTCCGCGAGCATCTTTCTGTCTCTCTTCAGGCCGAAAACCGTTAACCCGCGTGCACGCGACCAAACTGTCGCTACCTTTGTCGGCATTCGCGAACGAAAGTACCGCGTGCCATCGAGTACCTACCGCACGTACAACGACCGAACCGTGGGCGCGTGATAATTCCACAAGATAATTGCGAATTTCGCCACAATTCTCATCGCCAGCGACTAACTCGAACTCTAGAGGACTAATCCATTAGTGTGACTCATGCCTATTACGAATACAGCATTCAAACAATTGGAAAAATCGCGATAATTCCACGAAGCGTGCGTCTACTACCAGCAAAAACTGTGCATTATCCAAGAAGTAATTACAAATCAACATATTTCACAAGCTGATTTCAAACAATTCGGAAGCATCAAGTTGAACGTGCGCCTAAGGCCGATTTGGCTTGATCTGTAATCTGCCTGATCTGTAACCGAAACATTTCCCATCGTCACAAATGATGCAGTGGTTGAGCTAAAACTTTGTGAACGCAAATATCACTTCGTTTTAGTAATTTGTCAATTTCGTAATATATCTACGTGCGAATCTGATTCTCATTCGTTCGTAATTGGCAGTAACGACGCCGGAGTTGACTCACGAGGGACGTGTGCTGAATTATCGATAATCGAATTTTCGGGTGGTTCTTTCGAACCAATTGGATCACACCGAACTGTGCCCGAAAGTACTCGTTCCGGTTTAAGCAGCAAATGAATAGCGAACGCATGAATAATTAAACGGATTATACAGATACAAGTTTTCGACGTGAGATAGCTGCGCAATAATTGTTTGGCGATGCCGAGATAAAACGAAAAACGAGCGGCCGCATTTGCATTTCTGCTTCGGGAACACGTAATGGCAACGCACCAACAAGTTGCCTAATTTAGAATGCCGCTTCGGCTGCTTTCGCTGCAGGAGGCATTGAGCTAGAGACCGCAATCTTTCGTTAGACACTAATCAGCTAGCACCAAGGATAAGCGGCCATACATTTCTGTCATCTCGCCCATCTCTTCTCATCGCTATTTGCATTTTCCGCTGAGCATAAAAATGCTATCCTACTAGCGCTAAAGTCATTATACCGAAGGTATGTAAATGTTTTAAATAATTATGAGTACATGTTATCCGGTAATTAACTTATGAGATAGTAATCAGTTATATGTTTTGATAGTTTATTCATATGTGTTTTTGAATAGCCATTCACCTTTAATACAAGTTTATGTTAGTACAAATGAAATAATCAAAATAGTTCTTGGTGGATTGGTGATGAACACTGCAGTTTCAGCTATTGTTTAATTTATGATTTGTACTTTTATTAGTATGGTTGTTGAAAATGATCAGGGTGACAAATTTCATCAACCTGTATCGTTTTTCAAAATCCTGAGTCCAATTGAACTTCTAACTTATACTTGGAAAATGTAATATCGTATGGCCAGTGACATCGCCAGTATTTTACGAAATTAACTTCTATCTTGTTGTAATTTGTTTTATGTTTGACCAAAAAAATTAGTTTTGTGACATTGAACTTTTTTTTTTAAATCACCGTAGTGCCTAGTGGACTACAGGATTATTGCACTCTCGTGTGTCTAGGGAGATGTGCGAGGGGCAAGGAAGGGATGGGGAATGGTAGCTGGAATAGCCAGGCTCCAGGATCCACCCCTAAGCTTTGAACTCCCTAATGGAAGCTCAGGGGTGACGCCACTACACCAGGCTAACGAATAAACGAAAGCCTGCGCCCGGAATCGAACCCGGGACCGTCCGCTTCGTAGGATGTTGCCATACCCACTGATCCATCGGTACGTACTGTATTTAATGACCAATAAAAGTTTAGCCTTTAGAAATAATGAATTTCGGGTTGACAACCTTTTCATTGAGAAACACAAAATAAAAAAGGTAGCGTGAATCTGGCGGGTACTGAATAAAACAAACGAATTAATATTTGCGAAATACTACAAATATTTAATTAACCAAATTCGTCATTTTTGGCGGTATTGTATTGAATACTTTGCAAATAATAATTCGAATATTTGTATCCTGAACCTGACATAAATCACGCTCCCATCAAACATTTTATTTATTTTTTATTCCGGATCACTGTAGTGAGTAGCACTACAGGAGGTTATTGTACCCCTCGTGTCGCTGTGGCAAAATGTGAGGGGCACATTCCAGTACCACAGAATCGAATAAACGAAAGACTGCGCCGGGAATCGA
>JAUJYS010001338.1:0-17799 GCA_033995665.1 Melogona broelemanni | reverse complement strand
CCTACTTTACCAACTTTTGTGATATCTGAGAGTGTTGCCTTTTCCCGTCCTCATGGTCAAGGATACAACTATTTTAAGAAAATAAACTATGGTATTCAACATTATTCGAAACACACTACGAATTATTTCGTGAATAACTTCAAGTCCGTTTCTCAAAGTCTACCATCAGTATTTTACCGAGTCAGTTATTACTTTTCAAAATTCTGTTTAAATAGTTATTTTCAAACGCTCGCTGTATTATGTAAGCGAATTCGTTTGTCATTAATTGCCAGTATTTTTTTAAACCAATGGGCGAGATCTAACAACAAAGTTTAATATACTTTACCAACCTAGCCACTTATTTTTATTTATTTTTTAAAATCAAATGATCCAAATTAAATTTGTATACGGTACAACTGAAAGAAATATATTAAAAATAATGCGTTCACTGAATAAATTATTAATTAGTAGTAATATTACGTTACAGCTACTAATACATAGAATCAGATAGCCATAAATATACGGTACAGCAGGAGAGAATACGCGTTTGTGTCGGCAGGGGCGCTGCAGTCGCGAGGGATGGGATGGCCTTACAAAAAGCACGTGCGAATGTTGTATACAGGGGTTGAACAAATTAATAGAAATAGCTCTTATGTGGTGCACAAACAGATTTGTTTCCATTATTTTGTCCTTCTTGTGTATTGCAAAGAGAGAGCGTGTTCTAGAGTCTTCTTGACGGTGGTGACATTCGGCAGCTCCAACCTTTTAAATGGATGGCCAGGCAAATGTGAAGGGATCTTGATTAATGTAGGCGCGCCGCGCTGCTGATTATTCCAACTCGGCACTCTCTCTCTCTCATACCCCACCCTCCCCCGCAGCGCGCGCGCGCTTTTCTCGTTCAGCACGCGCCAAATCGCGCGCGCCACGCGCATCTCCCTGTGTCCCATCCATTGCGTTGGATTGGTGAGCAAGTAACTGAATAGCGAATTCGCTCTCGCCTACCATTATGCATACAGTTGGAACGGGGGTATCTTTCTAAATGGAGAGCACGCCCTGGTTAATAACTATTTCGCCCAGGGTGGCGTGTGAACTTTAAAAAAGTGAGTAAATTCCCCTCACTGAGAGAATATAACTGTTAAAGATTCTGTACCCTTCGTGTTGCATAGGCAATATGTAAAGGGCACAATTTCACCACTACCCCAGGATCGAATAAACGAGAACCTGCGCCGGGAATCGAACCCGGGACCACCCGCTCAGCAATCTGTTGCCATGCCCACTGAGCTAGACACTGTTCCCAGAGTTGTTTAGTTTGGGAAATCCTAATTTTATTATTAATAAAATATTGTATTTTTTTAGTTCTTGTTGCAATTTAAAATCTTTTCGAAAATGTGTATCTCATATTTTAGATTGATTTTTTTTTGTTCTTTCAAATTTGAATAATTTAAATGTTAATAGTAAACCGGCAGTTTACCGTTGTAACTTGGTATTTTTGAAATGACTACTTTTATTTTGTAAGGAATTTTTGTGTGTTTTTTAAACATACCAAATCGTCCTCGTCAGCCATAATTTCACTTCCCCGTGCTGCTGCACTTTTGTCTACCAAAATATTGCAACAGTAATAATCTAAAGCCTAATTGAGGACCTCCATTTTTTTGAAGAAGATAAATAACCTATTAAAAAACATACAACGTAAAAGTATAAGGTAGCGCATATGGGCTGCAAATACCCTGGGCAGTGGCCCTATCTGATATCCCTGCCTAGAAAACACTGCACTGTATCTAGCTCACGATTATGCGCGAAGTGAATCGTGGCCGAGAGGTGGGACTAGTAGGGGGTGGTGGTGAGCTATACAGCACGAGACAAATACAAAAATAGACACGTGACGACGACGCTCGTGCCGTCAATAGATTTCGCTCATTATTCATGCTTTTCTTCACGCATTGCCCATTTTCACACATCCCGAGCATTTAATTGTACTGTGAAAACTTTTCTTCTCGCCTCGTGTGTGTGTCGAGCCACGTGACAATGAAATAACGTATTCACGTGACATGACGAATTCAGTGTAGTACGAAACACCGCTGTATTGATTTCGCTATAATGGAAGATCAACCTGACATGTCCCTTGTGCTGGCACGTGAATTGCGCTTTTTATTTGTATTTCTTGTGCTAAAAGTTGCTTTTTGTTATTCCAATATTGCTTCAGTGGATGATGGGACATCTACTGTACCTGCGGGACAGAGGGTTGTGGGTTCGAACCCCAAATCGATTCACAGATAAAATCGACAGAGATTTCGGGTGTTAAATACAATGGTAACCCTTACGAAAGAATCGTTAAAAAACGTTAAAAACAGTGTTAAAAATCGTTAAAAATATCGTTAGAAAAAGCGTTAACAAATCGATAGAAATCGTTCGAAAAAACATTAAAAATCGATAGAAATCGTTAAAAAACGTTAAAAAATCGTTTAAAAAACAAGAAATTGAAGTTCTTTGAATGGTCGTCGTACCCTTTTACATTTTTTGACGCACCCATTCCCTATATGATATTTTGTTCAAGATTGTTAAGTACGTTCGGACTCATACTGGCTGGTTTTGACTAAAGCTTTTCATTTCATATTATCCATAGATAACGTTACAATTTAATAGACAATTACTAATAACTGCTAAATTTTCATTACTTTTTATCATGTCAGATTTGCTGATGGTTGAATTATATTTTTTGCATAAAAAATCAGGCAGCAGAACCTAAAATTCACCAATAACAGTTGATAGATTATTATGAGTGTGTGTTTTGCTGTATTCAACTAGAAAGCAATCAAGCTGATACGTATTTTGCTTTTAGCGCAAAACTTTGCTCTATTGTCTCTACAATACAGAGATATTTGCATGTACGTGCAAATACGGACACACAAAAAAACCCTCGTTGATTGTGATTGGTTGGTGGCGCACAAGCAGACTAATTTGCCAAAGTAGACCTCCTCGGCTTTTATTTTTTTGTTTCCACGTGCGCACCACGCCAACGACGAACTAAACAATAGTCGCAAAAACAATCAGTAATATTTGACGATGACTTTTTTAATGTCTACGAGCGGAGGTCACGCGCTGTGTGTATATCCAACTAACGCAAAAAACAAATTCGCCTCATAAGACCTCGTGTCTGAGAGTAAAATGCGTGATTTTAATTGCGATTTTGATTAGAATGCGCTGGGCTATCGAGATCGCAGTCGTTGTGCTGATATGCTGAAATCGCTGCCAAAACCACAACGCATCCTTCACAACAAATAATAATAAAAAATCTTAAACACATTTGACATGAGCGAACGCCACGCGAGATGCAGCTGGTATGGGGTGATGTGTGTGAGCAAGCAAATGTCTAAACGCACTCTGTTCAAGCATGCTCGTGTTGAGTGTGCTTGGCCACTTTCGACAGAGTTACTACAGGGACACTGATGAAACAGTTCACTTCAGCATTTACCGAAAATGAAAGCATCCTGAAATAAAAATAGCGTTGTAAATTTAAATTAAATATTGCGCTCATAAGTAAATGTTTTTGTTCACGTCGGCCCCCGTGGCTCAGTGATATGGTCACAGTCTACTAAGCGGGTGGTCCCGGGTTCGATTCCCGGCGTAGGCTTTCGTTTATTCGATCCTGCGGTACTGGAATGTGCCCCTCACACATTTCCACAATGATACGAGGGGTACAATAACCTCCTGTAGTGCTATTCACTACAGTGATCCAGAATAAAAAAAACTGTCTTGTAAGAAAATGTTTAATTAATTCATAGATCAGTTATTAGTTAATCAAACAGTTGTCAGTCAATAAATCAATTGCTAGTTGATAAATAAAAGGTCATTCAGTCAATAAATGAGTTTGTCTTAAAAAAAGTGTCTGAAGATAGACTGTCTTAAGACAAGGCCATGGAAATCGCTCAACAGCACATGGGGTGGACGCGGGGTTCTCCAGCGGATTTCGCATTAGACAAAAAGTTGAACGCGTAGAAGCGAAAAACAAAGCAATGATACAACAAGCGCAGAGGAAAAACACACGGATCTTCATAAATGATGATTAAAATCTAGCTTTGTTGTTTGCCGCGAAAAAATACTTGTCGGACCACCGTTCGCATCCAAGAAACGTATCGTTCAACAAACGACTCGTTTACCACTTAGTCTCGTTAGCATCGCCAGCAAGGTTTCTAGACTCCGAAAGCACTTAGTGAAGAGTCGAATGGGAAAAAAAAAATCCCATCAAAACGCCAGTACGCAAAATAACAACACGCTGAGTTTGGGACAAGGCACTGCCGTGATACAGGTACAGCGAGATAAATACCTCCCCCCCCCCTCCCTCCCCATCATCACCACAGGACTTGCATTTCCTTTTTTTTTTCTCTTCTGGAACAATAAGAAGCGGAACAAAACAAAACAGAAAAAGAAAGAACGATTTTCATTTTCTGCAGTTAAATAGACAGATGCAGAGAGGACCGAATTTACACTCAGCTTTGATTAATTTTTTATGTGTGGGCGAATTTTTTTCCCCTTTTCTCTAGCTGACAAAAAAACAAAAATGGGGGGAAAGATATATTCAGTGAAATGTTCTCGAGTTTAATTTTGCTCGAATCAAGTACGAACGCTGAATTAATCATTCTATAAAAAAAAATCCACTATCACAGCGAACATACTGTGTAAATGTTAGACTAGCAAACATGAAGGTCTGAGATTAAAATAGAAATATATCGACTTTGTTTCAAAAATGCCGTTACCATTAGGATCACTTTGCCACAAATGCCGCGGCAACTTAAATAAGATTTTCTTAAATTAATTAATACATATGTAGAATTAAAGTCCCATAGTAAGACACTTTGAATCCATTAGGAATTATTTGTTGTCAAAAAGTAGCCCTTTTTTCAAATTGGTAAATTCCACTAACTGTAGTGAATACAATTACAGCAGATTCTGTACCTCTCGTAATGCTGAGGTAATATGTGAGGGGCACATTTTCACCATTACCCCAGGATAGAATAAAGGAGAGCCTGCGCCGGGAATCCAAAACGGAACCACCCGCTCAGTAGTATGTTGCACTGTAGTACTTGTAGAGAGGTTCTCCCGGTACATAAAATTTCAATGTTCGTAAAAATCGCGCAAGTAATACTTTTTGACGCACCCTCGGCCAATATTGAATACATTCGTGAAGAAAGTCTGTTTAGGTCGAAAATGAGGCGCAAAACGCATCGGGTATTCAGAATGGTGACTGTGTGAGAAGCAGGTGGCGATTCGATAAACGTTCACGTTGCACGATGCACGTGTATGCACAAACAGAAATTTGCTCATTATCGAGTCCTCAGCGCTGCGACTTTTCGTCATAACCGTTTTGTGCCGGCGCATCTTTTTCTCCCTGCCACCACAATCATTTGCATGTTAATAGGCGCTGCTTTCGATTTTTCCTTCAGACACGCTCACTCGGCGCATGCGCAGTTTGCGACAACCGCAACGCCAAATAATTTCACGGATCTAAGTCTCGCTCCGGTTCCTTATCGCGGACGCGAACCTCCCGATATATGCAGATTAAGTACGAAGACTTGTTCTTCTTGCACACAGTGATGTCAGACTGGGGAAAAATTACCGTTCAAGGAATCGTGGTGCGACGATATCTCACAAAAAGTATTATTAATTTGTAATTTAAGACACTGAAATAAATAAATAAAAATGAAAGTAAACCCTGAAATAATCAAATAAAGGTAAACACTAATATAAATAAATATAAATTAAAGTAAAGAAAACACTGAACCAATAAAATTTAAAGGAAACTATCGTAAATAAATAAAAATGGGAGTAAAAAATTAATTTACAATTAATATGGCAAGGTATAGTTAGATTATTTTGTTTCTCATTTTTAGCTCAGTTTTGCAAATGTGCTGCCCCTATTTGTTGGCAATCACGAAATGCAATTATTATCTTCTTCCGCCAAAGCGTGTGGCGCCCTCACGTGGCCATAGACATAATTTCATCTACGTGAATTGCATCTTGTGGCGACTAACACAATGAGACCAGCGACATCCATAGCATTGCTGCCCCTAAACTCCGCAACCAGCATGACAGAGTTGCTACGTTAACAAGCTTTAAGAGCTGGTATGTCATTTTTCAGCAATAATTCCAATTCCTGACGCGCGCTACACAAACGCACCGTAGGAGCCACTCCCAAAAATATGGGATTCCCCTAAGGAGTTGAACGATACATATCGACTTCTACTCGCTTAAGCCTAATCCGAGTCGTCTCTCTGTGAACACATGAATAGAACGCGTCTGTGTGCAAATGATGTGTGACGCCTAATGCCACTGCCGGCAAACAAACAACTCGCTATAGTCACGTGACCTCAGGTCCAAATTTAGAACCTCACTAGACCACACATCACCAATCGATTATCACATTTTTTTAATTTTCTTTTGCCATAGAACCACAAAATACGAATATTGAAAGAATAATTTTAACCTCTAATTTCTTTCGTACTGACAAATTTGACATTATTGTTGGTGACACCATTCCATTCGGAACTCATTCAGGTTTTTGACTGTGGTGTTTTAAATCGCCTAGGTGGCAATGTAGGACAACTCTATACGTTTTAATTACGAAAGATTACGTATATATTGCTTCAGCCTTATTTTCATTTCCGAAAGACTTAAAACATCCGTTAGTTCGACAACGTAACGATGTACTACCATCAATAGTGTTCGTAAAAGTATAAAAATATCGACAACATTTCTGAATACTACAGTGAAATAGGTGTATCCTTGACCAGAAGGATGGACTACGGCAACGCTTCTAGCATCGATGTAAAGAACAAATTACTGTTGAAAATAATCAAAAATAATCAGTTAAAAAGGACAGCGATATCAAGAAATCACATAATACCATTGAATAAACAAAATATTTATAAATTGGTACGAGGATGTCAACAGATTGTAATTGTAAGATTACAGTGCAGTTTACATACAACATAAAATGTTAACAGTTTGACGACGCTGCGGACCGCGTAGAAACAAAGAAACTTCGAATCGATCGATTTTCGCGTAAAAAATGCTTAGTCATGAAGTATGTCCGCAGCGAAGTGAATTCTGAATAACTGACAAAAAACAAGGGATGTCAAAATCTCTAACCCCGAAGGTAAAAAACGACCAACTATAGTAATTATGGCCTACGATAAAATTAGACAAAATATTACGGCGTCATCACCCGGATATTTTTCCAATATTAATGGTTGGTTGTGTGGTCTAAGGAGGATTGTCAGACCGCTCGCATTAGCGCGTCCCACCATCATAAGCCCCGAGTTATATTTATAGACTTAGTGCACGCGCGCGCCGAAAAACACGTATCACTCTTTGTCTAAGCGCGTGGTGGTGGCGGCGGCGGCGGCGGTGGTGATGGTGGTAGTGATGGTGGCGGCGCCCACTTCCAATATAACTTGCCAAGTCACATGTGAGCCCCGTCATGCGTGCGCGCATCTTCAACGCCATACGATTTTAGGTGTATTCATTTTGCACGTGCGTGCAGCGCCATATTTATCCTCTAAAGACCTGCGTCATAAATAAGAGCTTGGAAAATAAATTAAAAACCAGTCAACCAATGCTATTTTTTAGGGGAGAATAATTATTTTAAGATATTTTGTATCAAGTTGGCAGCATGTAAAATGTTTACCCGTCGTTCGAATCCCACCGTAAGCAAAGTTTCTATAGTTAACAATTGCTATTCAACTTATCCAATCGATGCCTTTCTTCTTTCGTTCGCAGTACCGAAAAAAAAAGAGAATGCAAAGCAAACGTTAGCGTTTTATGGAAGTGAGCAGAATTTCGTGCCCATCGCGATTGGCACGTACTCAAGTAACCTTATACATGTATTATCGGTAAATTTAGTTCTCCATTTGGATAGCACAGTATGTTATGGAAATAAAAACTTGCCGTATAATATGCAAAAAAAATAACATCGTTTCATTTTAACAAATCGTTTAATCTTCTTAACTCAAGACCATTTCAGTGATAAATTTTAATTTTCCGAATTTTCCGATAATAAATATTAATTTCTCGATAGGCAATAAAGAGACGACCAGGGGTCTGATGAGGTTATGACAAGTGACGTCCAAGAACGTGCATTTTTCGGTGTCAGCGATGAAGCCCCCCCGGTCGAGGCTCGGCGCGAAAGAGCGAGATCGTCCCGAGTAAATAAACACAGAGAAAACCAGTTTCGAATCTCAAAACTGGAGGCCTTATAATCTCTGGAATTAATCCTGACAGTGCCTACGCATTAATCATACCACCACCCCTACCCAGAATGCACCAGCCACACGTGTGTGTTCCAGGATGGCAAATGGCGTGGATAGAAAATTTGGCCAATAGAAATCAGAATAAACAATGCTGTTACTCTACGCTTTCCGTATTTTTCAACCAGATGCGCCACCAATTGGAAAAACTACGAAATATTAAATCTAACAAGATTTTAAACAAATGTTAAGAATGTAATAATTTCAAAAAACTAAAAAGAATTGACCAAAATACTTAAAAAATGCATTTGTTTCAAGTAAACACCTAAACAAAATATTGTCGATATTTTCATAATATAGCAGGACAGATTTTACTGGTGTTTCGGCAAAAAAATTATGGTTTTCATTAGTATTTATTTGTGTTCATGACTTGAAATTCGGCCATTTTTTTCGATATTCACTTTGTCAATAATAGGTAATTTCTAAAAATTTAAAGACCCAATCGACCACAATACTTGTACCACAATACTTGGATCTTAATATCGATTATGTCGCATCGGAACGCAACGAGGATAAAACGACGACGGGTTGTTCTAACCCCACAAATAACGTAAAATTAGCGAACAAATAATTAATACTTGCGACACAAAACAAAGTTACTCTGCCTTATACACGTTATACTGGATTGTGAATTGATTTTAAATATTGTGGTTTTGTTTCTTTTTCTGCAGCCGAGTTGAAAATGGAAATTCTTCGAGAACGGGAAGTCCGTGAGAATCTCGAGAAGCAATTAATAGAAGATCAAAGAACCCGAGGTAAGAAATCAATCCATCAAGTTTATTCGCGCGCCAATTGCGTTACAGATCCCTACCTTGGTACCTACTTAAATATGAAACCTAGGTACTTCTCAATTAGAGTAAAAAATAAGCACCCCCAAACACAGATCCTGGAAAAAAATTTAAAACATTCCTTCCCAACTTCTTCAATCAATCGTATAAAAAAGTTAAAACTCAAACTTTTTCTTTTGGACTTGGAATCGCTGGGGTTAGCCGCTGAAAAGCCGCTATACAGTGTAGCAGAACAGGACTAACAGCTACATAGATTGGATAAAATAATGGAAACAGCTCTATAAGGTGTACAACCAGATCTGTTTCCATTATTTTGTCCAACCTCTCTGCACATCTATGCAGATCGCGATGCCTTTTTTTACACACTATCTTTTTTGTTTGCGTTGAAGGGTATTTGAGCGTGGGGGGACTAGTGGATGTAGGGGAAGATTTGTGGGGTGGGGGTGGAGGTGGCGGGAATTGTAAGCTGCTGCCTAGGTTCATTAAGGTTTTTTATGGTGACGATCTTCATACATACATGGGCGGAAAGAGAAAAAAAAAGAAACCCTGCCTACGGTTTTGCCCAATTTTTTATACTCAAACTAAGGAAGGATCTATACTTTTATTAGGGCTATGTAGTCGCATTGCAAACGCAGATACGCAGTCCTTGTATATCAAACTGGCCTATTTAACTGGAACAGGAATCAACCTAATTTGCGTGGGGAGGACCGATATAAGCAAGGCTTTTTGCTAAATAAGCGCAGCAACCGTTTCGAAATTATTTCATGAATAAAATTAGAATATACGCTGAACAAATTAACCAAAAAAAATATTTTTTTAATCTAAATTGGCTAATAAATTAAGTCTCCATAATTTTAATAATAAATTAAATGTCCTTTGATGATGTTAATGAAATATTTACTGTATATTTGACCTTTAATGGAAAATATATCAATGGTACATATAGTATAAAATAATTTATAGATTTTTCGATGAATATATTTATTGTAATTGATGTATTCGTCATTTTTAAAACCCTGTTCCAAAACTTTGTTATTCATTGAAAGATGCTTGCGCAAGGCGATTTTACACGATGTATTATTTTATGATCGGTTTCATAAAACTGTCTTACTCGTTAGCCCTAAAACGCACGTGATTTTACATGTACGTGCGCGTTAGGCCCAACCAACACTTGCGCTCAAGAATTCCTGCATTAAAAACAGCTTTGCTTATTAATTGGTCACGTCTGCCTGATTCGCTAATAGATGGCGTTGCCACCGGTCTAATTAGAAACAAAAATCGAACGTTCGAAAGAGAAAAAAAATGGCCGATCGAAAAACAATTGGTTTACCGGGCGCACGTGCTTATACGGAACGTCTCCCCACCAGCCAACAAGCGACTAATTATACACATCGGAAACAGACGCAGAGGCCCAATTTTTTGTCGCTAGTTCATCTCTCATATAATTTCCTGCTAAAATCTCACTTCGCCAGCCATTTTTTGTCGTAATCTATCGAGGGTGGGGGAGTGGGCATAAAGAAAACGGCATCAGGGGTGAGGAGAACTCCTTCCTCTCCAACATGAGGGGGTGAAACCAAGAAGGGGGGTACTTAACCTCACAGGACCCTTCGATCTTGTCGGAAATTCGGGTACTAGTGTCGACAATAACCGAACGAGGAAATGAGCGTCATCTAGTAAAAAATCACATCGTCCATAGTTGAATAAATTAAAACTAGAGTAATGCTAGCAAACAAACTGTAGTCGAAATGAGCGTCATCTAGCGAAAAATCACAGCGTTCATAGCATCCGGTACAAATTAATTCTAGCGAAATGTTGGCAAAAACGCAGTGTACTTGAGTTATGCCAGGTTGCTAACCTTTCGTATTCCAGGGGCCACAAAAACAAGACTAGTCATCTCAAAAGGTTACTTACATATCACGGCGTTCATAGCTTTCAATACCAACTATAAATATCAATATGTTTGCAAACACTCATTGCACTGGAGTTATGCAGGTTTGCTAACTTTCGCCTATTTCAGGGGCAACAAAGCCAAAACTGGTAATCGCATTAGATTGCGTTGTTTTACCAAAAAATAAAAATTTACTTTCTCGACAAAGAGAAAAGGAAACGGCTCCCTCTTGAGAAATATTGGTGTTTTTAATATGACCAAGAATTACTTATCACACTATCGATGTTGTGGTTAATGTGTTAACATTGCTTCATATTAAGAGACGAAGATGTACCAAAATATACAACAGTTGACTTTTCTTGCGGGTCAAGCGAAATGTAGTCCGAACAGCCGTTTTCGCCACGCTTGCATAAATTTTTATTTTTTGATAATTCATTCCAACGGTTCCTACACAAATCTACTATATGATGCGTTGTTTTAGTTCGTCAATTAATTGTGATGATAGGGGTCTAGGGAGGATATAGGCCTCTCCCCTAATATGCTAAACATCGGATCCGACGGCAGAGCTGGGTGTGAATCGGATGAAGCAAAAAGGAGCCACGGCAGTCTTGGTGAGGGTATGGAGGGGTAAAGATGGAGGAGGGAGGGGTAAAAAGTGAGGGGGTCTTGTCGTCATCAACCACAATTACTAATGATCCTATTTCAAAACTACATTTATCCCTGTGGATATATGACTCCACCCCCATTACCCCTCCCCCCACATCCTCCTCCAGTATTAATCTTAAGGTCTCATATTACAGAGAGGTCCGTGGGGTGGGGGTGGTGGATGTAAAACGGGGAAAGAATTTGCTAAATATGAGTGTTGTTAGGAAATGGTTGCCGACCGAAAGTTATCTGCCGGCAGTAGTGAACCGTGGCGCGATGAAATTAAAAAAATTAGCCCAACCCCGCGGTCGGGACACCCGAAACGCCATTAATAAAACTAGACGGGTTTGGCCACCGACATGTAAGATTAGATAGCGTCGGGTACCGACTGTGCGCGTTGTACCGTGACGGTGGCATTCACCTTGGTCGGTAAATGTCAATCATGTAATTCATGGTGCTTATTATCGATATAGCGATGATATCGATTATAGACGGGGTCTGGTCCTATTTGTATATGTCCTATTTGTATGTATCTTCAAGGTTACAAAGTGGGTATGGTCACATTCTACTGAACGGGTGGTCCGGGTTCGATTCCCGGCGCAGGTTTCCGTTCATTCGTTAGCCTGGGGCACTGGTGTCACCCCTGAGCTTCCATTCGGGAGTCCAGAGCTTAGGGGTGGATCTTGCAGCCTGGCGATTCCAGCTGCCAATCCCCTTCCATCACATATCTCCATAGAGACACGAGGGTGAAGTAATCCTGTAGTGCACTAGGCACTACGGCGATTTTATAAAATAAAAAACAATATCTATGATGGGTTTTGAACACTGCTCTCCAAAGTTGCTCAAACGATTAAAGGGGGTACAGAATATCTTCATTCGACTTCATTCGTCATTCGTTTCAGTGGTATCGATCATTGATTTTCAATAAAATAAAATAAAATACAAATTTCAATTCGGGATTAACTCATACATCTCTTTGACGTTTTGCCACGTCCCATTATGGTTGATTTACAAAAAAAAATATGAAATGGAGAGGTAGATGCGTGGCGGCAACGGCTCTCAGGTGACGTTCGGTTACGCCCTCCTACTGACACTGTTTAAAAAAATGATACGTGTTAGTGGGAATTGTAGTAATCGGATTACACGCGAATCATTAGAAACGAGAGAATGTGAGAGCGGTATTGATTTCTGGCGACATTTATCAGCGGGGGTGACTCAAATCTGGGCCACGAATCTAAATCTTCCAGAGACCAGACAGAAACCTAGAAAACTATATTTCGAAACAAAAATTGCGCGAGAAAAACGCTTATGAAACGTTTCTTCTAGAAAACACAAAATAAAATTTAAATGTGTTTGTGCCAAAACAAAATTGAATTACAACAGATTTCTTACGTATTTATTCCTTATATATTTATTTCTTATGTGTTTATTTCTTATGCATTTATTAGTGCTCAAACACTAATAACATACATGTATTTCTTAAGTATCTCTCCAGTTTGGAAAGCGAAAAAATACTTAAACAATGAAATATTACAATACACACCTCCAATGTATAATTAGAAGAGAGTGCACATATGTCTTGTTTGCAATCTTCGATTCGGATTGGTTCACACTCATTTTCAATCTTCCACGCAAAAAAAAAACGTAAACTCAGACTGTGCAGACGCAATGCGAATTTCAATTGCAAAATTCATTCCAATTTATATGCAGCCCCACACAGCAGCACGGGTACATTCATCGAGGGGCTATTTTTTTCCAACTACTATACGGCGGAGGGGTTTCATTTCGCGAGTGATTAATTACCGCGCGCCGGGGCGAGAGAGAGCACGCGCACAGCTCAAAGAAATCAACGCTAAAAGCCACCGTTTTTATTCCTACGCCTTTTGCACGTGCGTCGGTGAAAAAAACGTATCCGAATGCTGCGCGTGAAACAAAAAAAAAATTAAAAAATTAAAACTCTGCCACCGTAAAAAAAAGGAGAAAAAAAATACGTCAATAGAAAAAGCCCAATTCAGCATCATCACTGTTTGCGTTTAAAATGCGCTAGCTATACTTTCGTCTTTCCAAGTCAAGCAGAGAAAAACCGAGCTATAAAAAATAGTTCCTTTTTTTCAGTATTTAAAAAAATTAATTCTTGGTAAAACTGCCGCTTCTTTTAATGTCTGTTCAATAAAACCGTATATTCTTAGGAAAAATAAAAATGTGATTGTAAATAGTTTTACGTAAGAATATCTAGCTATCTAGACGTATGAAAACGGGTTCTCTTACTAGATGGAACATAAAAGTAAAATAATATTTACAATTTGTGTAAAATATACGTAATTTACGTAACATATACAATTTACGTAAATATATTATAACATTTTAGGAACGTAGCTTATTAGGAAAAGAACATTTTAGGAAAGGAACATTCTAGGTAAGGAACATTCTAGGAAAATATCATTTTAGGAAAATAACGTTTAGGGAAATAACATTTACGCAAAAGAACATTCACGCAATTGAACATTATCGCAAAAGAACATTTACAAGTAAATATCCGACTACTTAGCAGGTTGATCGAAGGCTTCACAATACCGTTACTCGAACACGAATACCATTGAGCTCCACCCGTTCCCCAACACCACAGAAGCTCGCACTTTTTTTCATGAGCTCTTCCAGTATTTGGAATGTGTAGGGGTTGAAGTGGGTGTGGGTGTGGGTGGGGGTGGTGGGGGATGGATGACTTTGCGTGTGCCGATCGCGTCTCTCAGCGCACTGGCCCAATTACCATTCAAGTGAGGCGTAATTTCAATTGCCAAAAACTAAGTGGATTAATGAAATATTCATGAGCGCATGGTGGCGCTGCTGTTGCACATCGGGCGCTTGGGGTGTATGTGCTGATGCCGAGCTATGGGTGTGGCTAGGAGAGGTAAAAAAAAACTAACCAGGAGCCATACGCGATAAACCAGAAGGGGAGGTTAGTGAGATGGAAAGGTGGTGGTTGGGAAAAAAGGATAATTTCAATCGATCAATCGGCATGGGGTCTCTTTCTATGTTTAGGGAAACCAACCTATTTTTTTTTTTGAAAATGCCGAAGTTCAACTATCAAAAATGTTAACGTGGAAATATATTACCAATCGTAATAGTATTGGATAGAACTGTCGTGATTCAGACCTTGGAAATTAATTTTACCTTTGCACAAAAAAAGTAAATAAATAAATATATTTACTTGGCAATTTAATATGTTTACTGGTGAATTAATTTTCCACTTCCACAAAAAAATAGTTATTTTTATTCCCGGTTTATTTTCTTTGCCCCCCCCCCCTCATTTTCATAAATGAGTTCTTTGAATTAAAAAAAAAAAAATTAATCGGCTATTTCTTTTACTTTTTCTTTATATTTAATTCCGTATACATACGGATCTAATGACCATTGAGTGTCGTATAAATAGAGGCAGAAAATACAGGCTGATACGCTTGATACTCTCAGAAAACTGCACGTGAACAATCGTGGGCGTTTAACCGGAAACAGGGTTGCGCTGTAGCAGAGTAGTCCTGACATAGGAGGAAATGACGTCATAGATGGAAGGCAAATAAAATAGACGGTAGTGGTTTAATGGGCGTCGGCTTCTGCATAAATGAAAGGAGCGCCCTCTCGCGTTCCTCTTTGAAAAGGGTGTCGCCGCAGCGAAAATCAAGGCTATTTATTTTTCCCTAACGCACTTAAGGCTCAATCCTTATCTGCAGCTAGCACTTTTCCCCATCTCGATTCAGATTAGTCTTATTTCCCCAATTAATTGTCGCGACTTCATCAGTACATATGCATCATTGCCGTCTATAGTTCAACGGCTGGGTTTTGGTTCAGTGTTTGCAAATGGGGGCGATAGGGAGCGGTTGTTTACTTCAATGATAGATGCATTTGGTTTGTGGTGGTCCAGACCGGTGATTTATAGCTGGGTTCGCGCATGCGCAGTGAGCGTCTCGTGTCCGAGATATAACGATGTTAATATGTCATTCGGTAAAGGTAGGCTTATTTGAAATTAAATTACCCAAAAATGTAATTTTACCAAGCACGCAGAAGACGGGAAAACAAAGGTACGACTCGTCTTAGCATGGTCGGTATTTATTCAGTCCCGGGTTCAATTCCCGGCGCAGGCTCTCGTTTATTATCATCTCAACACGAGAGGTACAGAATATCATTTATTGACATTTCATGACCGACAAAAAATACTAAAGCGTACGCTAGGAGTCGAACCCGGGCTCAGAAGCAACCGGCTTACGACAACGTGGCCAAGGAAAAAAGTTTGTAAACAGCAAAAAATGTCTAACCTTTTATATATATTACTGAACTGAGCTTGAATATGACTCGAGTGGAGATTATTAGCCTCGAAAATAAACACCCTTCCCCCACTGCACCCTTAATTCGTTCCCCTCATTTGATACGAGAGTGGCGACAGAGCGATTGTACACTTTCAGATTCTTGGATGACGACAAACGCTCACAGATTAATCAATTTAACCGTTTGTAGTCGGTCTTATTAATTTTGATGTGTTTTGCACTGCACGCGCTCGAGCGACTTCTTATCGCCGGCAGCCACTGCCTCACGTGACACGTGATCGATGAGCCTGGCGAGGACAGAGACCTCTAGCGGCGAGGAAAGCGAATCTCGTAAGCTTGTGTGAACGATTCATATGTCATGGAGAATATTTTAACAGCGATACCGAACAGTCAGACAGGCACCACAACGCAGCCTGAGGTTTAAAAATGCAGGATTATTCTTTTACATGCGGCATTATATGGAGAAATAAAAAATGGGGAAAGTAATTCTAAAATTCGAAATTACACATATTTTCAGTTTAAATTATTTCATCTTCAGTTCAATTTATTTTAATTTTGGTGTAATTTATTTTATTTTTAGTGTAATTTATTTTATTTTTAATGTAATTCATTTTATTTTTAGCGTAATTTACACTATATTCAGTTTCACTTACTCTACTTTCAGTTTAATTAATTTTATTCTCACTTTAATTTACTCTATTTTCAGTTTAATTAATTTTATTCTCAGTTTAATTTACTCTATTATCAGTTTAATTAATTTTATTTTCAGATTAATTTACTTTATTTTCAGTTGAATTGCTTCATTTGCATTTGTAGCTGCCAAATCAGCCACCGTCATTAACTGCCGCTAAAACTCCTATCTCCAGAAAGCCTGCTAGCTTGCTCCCGCACCCCAGTTGCAAGCTTTCCTGCTTTGCCTATTCGAACGAAAAGCTCCGCCCGGATAGTGCTTATCCCGCAATACACGCAGCCGGCTGCCCTGCTTGCTATTTTATTAATGATCGCAATTCACCCCTTTTTGACAATGGCGCCATGGTTTTTATTAATTTATATTAATTTTAACAGCAAAGTACACATTTTAACAGCAAAGTACACAATTTAACACCTTCAAAGACCATTTCCCATTTTTTTATTCAAAATCATTCTGATCTTGAGACAATTTTAATAATAAAATATCCATGGTCTGTCTGAGTCTGCCGATATATAAATATCCATTGTTCAAATTATATGAGATGCGCACAGCCACTGGATAATGGTAATGTAACCAATTCTACGAAAATGTTAATAACAAAAATAGCGCCACTTTAGCTACCTACTAGCTAGCTATTCGAAAATTCGGCCAATTTTAGAATACGTGGAAAACGCACGTGTTCGCAAAACTGTCAACTTAAAGAGATCAGCCGTCTCAGCTGGTTTCGACCAACCAGGATTGGCCAATCGATCCAATCCTAAACCGCAGTTGTGCCCAGATTCTCTCTTCCCCCATCCCCCTCTCCGATCGAGGCAAAATTGCCAATTTGGTTAGAAGGTGGAATTCAAGACGGCCCTTGTGTAACGACGACGCATAAACAATTTAAATTTACCTCTCTCTATCTATGTATCCCTCCCCCCCACCGTGCTACTGCATATCTTGTTGTGGGCGGTGTTCTCCCCCCCCCCATTAAGCATCTAATTTTGTGACTATTCGCAGAATTGAGAAATTTTCTGGGCCGATGAGGCTCCGGGATCAAAACAACGAAATAACCCTATAACGAGAATAAATGAGTGAGATTGGGGTCGAGTTTCTTGAGAGCCGCTGTCCAACTTAACCCTTTCGCTACCAGTTTTGCCGTTTTTGACTCGTTTATGCAAAACGAATTTTGAAAAATTCGTAATTGGCG
>JAUJYS010001337.1:0-17801 GCA_033995665.1 Melogona broelemanni | reverse complement strand
CTCCATAGAGACACGAGGGTGCAGTATTCCTGTAGTGCACTAGGCGCTACGGTGAATTTAAAAAAAAAAAAAAAAACTGAATACGTTAGTATAGCGGCCATCTTTAATTGTGATAATTTTGTATTTTGGAATTCGTGTTTGGAGACTATTTTGAACTTTAAGGTTGTAGTCGGGCAATTTCATAAATCGTTCAATTGAAACACAGATTATGCGTTTCCTCAAGAGGCAATTTTCCTGTACTGATTGGCAATATACTGGTATAGGCGCGGCTTTGCCCGATATCTAACTTGCATGTATATTGGCAGGAGAGGCGCCGCGGTGACCGTTGGGTAGCACGGACAAAAATTCCAGTAAAAAAGCTAAAACCATTTATGGCGGCCGCGTGCGCACCAAGCCTCGAACCCGTTAAAACCGAGCAATAAATTGTGGAAGGTGCAATCAAGCGATCAATCACCATACCCACTTCGCGCGAGGTCACGTCAACGGAATCGGCATGAACCCACATCAATACTGAGCTACCGCGCATAGCCGCCCACAGGTGAATTGAAATGGAAAAACTTTTCCACCAAACTTCGCGAATAAACCATCAGAAATAAAACATTTAAAAATAAGGTAAAAGATAAATCAATATTTTTTTTACAACATCAAATTATTTTGGCAATTTCGTTAAACCTTTTATTTGAGAATACTACGCATAATTTTCTTAAACTTTTTATTTGACTAATACAATTTTGGAAAACTTTTTATTTCAGTTATATAATTTTAATAAACTTTTTTATTCCAGTAATATAATTTTACTAATAATTTATATTTTTCTTTTTGGTTCAATTTTTTTTTTAGTCGTGACTCTTCGCAGAAGCGTTTTATTTGTGCGCAAAAATCAATAAAGTAAAAAAAGGTTACAAAGGTTTTTAAACAAATTATATTTTTAACTCCTCAAACCTGTGCACTTTACATGTGGTTCCGAAGTCTAGTGATCATCAAAAGTAGAAAGCTAAAAACATAACTGATGCATTTTCCCCCCGCTCACTGCTATAAATATCACTAAATTCACATTCGTGTGATTTGTACATTGCATTCTTCCGAAAAGTTAAATACCAATTAAATAAGTTTGCCAGCCGTGAAAACAGCCATGAAAACCATACGCACCCCTTTACACGAGCAGCTCATATTTCTCTAAACCAGGCCACTCACTCAACATTTTATTTTGCCAATTTAACAAATTACAGTTTCAATTTAACTACGATCTACTTATCTATTGTTTGGGATAAGCACGACAATCGCCTATATAGGCTCATTGCATGTACGAGCATAGTGATTTATTTTTTAAGTACATTTTCTTTCCTGCAACGCATTATAAGTTGTATCTGACCGATTATAAGCTGGTCAAATAGAAAGAAAATAGTACCTTAAGGTACCAACAAACAAGACAATCAGATAACAGGCCAGCATGCTAATCGTGATAGGGGGCGACTAATCGATTATAATAAATCACGATGTATGCTAAACTAAAGTCACGCAAAATGGTTTAAAAAACATTTTCGACAAATTTCCGTGTCCGATTCATTTGTTATTGTTGGTTAACGGTTATGCACAAGTACAAACATTGAATTTCTTATTCAACTAACAAGAAGGCGAGACTTTGAATAATTGCGTAAAACGAGACTGATCTATACATGCGCCTTTTCTTTATCGCGGTAGGACATAGTTAGTTCTACCCTTAGCGAGAGAATTTCCGAACTGCTGATCATTCATTTTTTTTTTAATTGCGGCACCCTGACGAAGGGGTTAAGAAAAGGTAAATGCTGAATGACGTCACGCATCGCTTTTGTTGACTGGCCAATATTATCGCTATTAACTAAGTACACACTCGCGGGTGGGCACCTCAATTTCGGCGGCGTCTCTCCCGTCATTTGAAAAGATTATACTGTAGTAAGCTCGCCACCCAGCAGAATGCCTTTTGATTAGTCACTGTTTCTAATTGATTCCATCAGCACTCGATCAATGAACCGCGGTTCAACCTGCTGACGCTCACTCGCGGCAAGCATGCAGCAGTGCTAACCCCTTCATGCCCATAAATTGGTGTCAATTGAACACGGTTATGCATTAATACGTAGGTGAAACACAGCGCATGTTTCGTTCGATTCGATTCTTTCAATAATTATTTTTATTGAGTCGGAACATTTTCTTTGTTTTCTTTTAATGAGTGCACGGTAAAAGCAAGTCTTCCGAGAAGAGATTTCAGCCTCCAATTATGCTAATTAGCCACGTGAATTACCGGTAAACGTTGGCCCCTTTTTAATTAAACCGTCGTTTCGATAGTCAGGTCGTTGCGAAAGTCAGGTCGTTGCGTAAGTCAGGTCGTTGCGATAGTCACAGACAATTTTTTAACAAATTTTATTTGCCACAGTATGTACGGGTATGAGCACAAAATACAATTGAGACGTACGTGTACATTAAAATTCGCCTAAAATTGAACCGAGACGAGTCAACCATTAACGAGACTATGAATTAAAACACGAAATCATAAAGTCATGTCGATATTAAAAACATGGTAATTACATTATAATTTTATGTTCAGTTTCACAATCTCGTTCATCGTCGACTCAACTCGGTTCGGCGAATTTTAATTTACGTGTACGTCTCGATTTTTGTTTTCCTACGCATACATACTGTGAAAATTTAGCTATGACGAACATTTTACCGTGCTAGGATAACGTTAATTTTTTTCTTGGCAACTTATTTTTATTTTAATTTTATTTGAGTGGGCGTAAACTCAAATCTTAAAGCTCTTTGAAACAAAATTATTCTAATAGTTTTTAATCATCATAGTTTTTTAAATCATAAGAGTCCAGTAGTCAGAACGTTATCATGAAGGTTTACTGTTTTTGAAACCCAATACTTGACATTCTCGATTTTAGCATGTGAAAATCATTCAGTTCCCGACAACAACCGATTAATCGCTCGTGTGTCTTTGGCAGGCAAATCGCTCACTTAATTGCACTGTTTGTCTAACGACAGCCCGTGAGAAAGAATTTTTTTTTTTTATGGAACTATTATTCATTATTCTATTATTCTATTATTCATTCACTTCAAAAATAAGAATCCTTGACTGGAATACGGAACCAAAAACGGTACGCCGAAAATACCTTATCAACCGCAACCATCAGTACAACCGAAAAGGTCGAGGGAGCACGTGAGTATAAAGTGGGGTTAACTATTTCCGTCCTTCTTCAATTAGCCAGTCTCTCTATTTCTCCGTTTTACTAATGCATATTTTTAAAATTCGAATCACGTTCGTACAATAAACGATCGAACCAGCAAATTGCATATGAACGAACTGGCTCACGAAATGTCTATGTGTGGTCCACCGACTCCACTCTTATCAAGCAAACAGCAATTCCTTGGTCCAACTGAGCTATATCGCGAAATTATCCAGAGTGTGAGGCAATACTTTGAAAGGCCAAGTGTGTCTCAGTCTGATTTAACTTAAAATCGATTTTTTTAAACAATGCGGATGCACGCCGAGACAGATATGAAATTAATATATCGGTCATAATTTTGACTATGGCAATACAATTTCATCTTTAGCACAGTGTTGCAGAACAGAACGTAAAAGTTCCGTTCCTAGGAACTGGTTCCTTTTTTTGAGGAATATTGAAATTTTGTTTTAACTTCGTAGGAACTGGAACGAGAACTAGTTATTTTTTGAGGAGCTGGAACGTGGGTTAATTTTCAGTATTCTGTATCTTTCTTTTAACCGAATATATTAATTTTTATACCGATAATATTTTTTAACCGAAGAAACGGAAAAGTTAAAGCTTCCGTTTGAAAAGGAACTAGGAAAGCACAGGTTTCTTAACATTTCTATAGGAACTGGAACGGGAACTGGTTCATTTTTTCTTCGGAGGAACGGGAACTGGAACCGGTTCTTTTTCAAAAGGAACGAACCCAGTACTGGCACTTTATATATTAAAAGCAATATTTCGAGTTATAGAAAATTCTCTGTTCATTCATGATAGTTCATCGCATACGTGCATATTCGACAACGTGCATTTTTTTCTATAAATTTTAAAGCTCATAAATATTAAGATATTCCGCAAACTTAACACCAATCGTGACTATAGAAGCGAATATCCGTAATGCGTACGTAGGAACGGTAGTATTCTACATTTTAGCGTGTTGCATTCATTGGCTGTTCAGTCGAATCAAATAAAACACACGCCCAGGTGAAACCCATATCTGCGTGTAATATTATTATGTTAATCGTATACAACCTCAGCATTTCCCCGTTGGTATATAGACTTGACCCTTTTTGGTTATTTGAGCACTTCATTTCGTTTCGAAATTGCAAATGCTGTGCCGCCCATGCTTAGAAGCGTAAACCACCTCCTGATACCGGCTGCACGGAAAATGCAACCGAGATACAACCCATGTTCACCAATCTCCCAACTCTTAATTTTACGAGAGCGACGATAAGGGTCTCAGAATGATATATTCCTGCGGAGCTAACAAATAACCGAATAACCCCTGACACAGTATGGGCAAAATCAGTACGAATATTTTTTTTCCTATGCATATAGTCGTATTGGCAACGCCCACGTCATCGAGAACAACACAAAATGTACGCAACCGTTCAATATCCCGCCATTTCACTGTTCTCTTGATGTCATTATTATCGAAATGCATTCATGAAGCGAGGGCTACTAAAGCTATGTGAAATTAAAAAAAACACCCAATTCGATTAAGTTTAATATTTACATTTTTTTAAATTTTATATGAAAGGAAAACGCCGGAAAAAAAATATAATTATAAATCGTAATGAAAGAAACATACAAGTACATAACTATTTTTTTTTCCTTTTCAATCAATGTTTTTACTTTTTAAAAAAGTATTGTTTCGTATAACCACACTTACTAGCGCAGAACGTCGGATTATAGAATTTATTTACCACAATCTTACTTTTTTAAGAAGTAGTGGGATTTTTTTAATAAAATAGCGGGGAAATAGTTTAGAAAGGAAATAAAAAGGCTTTAGGAAAAAAGTATAAATAATTATTTGTTTTGTAATTTCAACGCATTTTTATTTTTTGCAGACATTGTCCTTTTTGCAAAGCTTTACGAGTTTTTTGCAGAATTCATTCCATGAGGAAAAGCAACAGCAATGCAACTAGTATGCTGCTTTTGCTAACAATAAAACGTATCTGCGTGATATGAGTAATACGCTCGTGTGTGTTTCAAATTTCACAGCGCAGCATTTTAAACAAGCAAAAATTTCCCGGTCCATATACAGTATGCACGCATGTAAAGTTTGCTCGCATTTTAGAACCGCTCTGTGATGCACCCAGAGGTCTTTGACCTGAGCATAGGAAAAATAACAAGACAAGTGGACAGAGCGACTGACCAACCTGTACGTTTTATTTGATTCCGCGTTTGAAATAGCTAGCTAGCTAACTGGCTGTTCGTAGCAAGCAAGCAGCAGCTAACACACTCAAATTTAGACAATCAAGAAGGCCGCACACAAATAAAACTCGGGTGTAAGTTATTACAAAAACATTCATGTGTGAGGAGTGAAAACATTTCCAATTAAAAAAGAATGACCTAATATTAAGTAATACGGTCCATTCATTACTCACGGCCTACCCCGTTAATTACAAAAAAAAAAAGTTTGCAAGTAATAACTCGTTAATTTAGTTAAAGTAATAAGTAACAGATTCATTTATTAAAATGTAATGTTTATGACAACTTCAATTTCATTTTAATTTTTACAATTTTACAAATGATTTTAAATTTATATTGAAAAGGTAACAAAATCTTTTTCGTTAATTAGTGTTCTTTAAAGTTTCTTAAAATTTTCAAAATGAGTAAATTGCGGAAGCCAGTTTATGATCAGAAGTGGTATTTTTATAAGCGTGTCGCGAAAAGGTTTTATCAAGCAAAGGTAGATTAAATGGATAAACTCGCTTTGCCATTTGCGTCGCCGGGCGCGGTTCAAAGACCTGCTACAGGTTTATACGTCCAGCCGGCTAAACGTCTCACATCACCGCACATGTGTATAGGATTCGTCTACTCGCGCGCACACAACACATCCCCCCACATACAATGCCAGCGATGTCTACACAATAATGTAAACAATTTTATTATTATTATCATTGCCAACTTACCTGAATCTCTTGCAGCAATTCGGTTTCGTCGAGGAACACGATTTTGCAGTGATAGTTCTCGTTCCGCGTCCCGAAGCACTTTAACTTCATGATGCCGATCAAGATCCGTTAAAAATTAGACGCACCTTTTCGAAAACAGAAAAATTAAACGGAAATGTTCACTAATCGGGTTCGAGTTAACAGCAGGAATCACTTGACACTTTCCTCAACGATCGCCAGTTCACTTTTGCAGGTGTCCAAATGGGCAGAACTTCAATTTCACCGAACCGCAGTCAGTTAGTTATGCACTGGTGTAATAAGTTGGCAAAAAAAGTTTGAAGCCAGATGATTAACAAAAACCGACAAACGACGTACCCGCTGACGAAATGCACAGACCTTCAGTTTTCACTTCTGCGCAACTAACAGGTGAACTTTCTCTGATCACTCGAAGCAATAATGTTGTTATAGTCTCTCTTCGTGTTGTTGAGATATCCGCTAGCGTTCTTTTTGGAGGCCAACCATTCACTTGTCCAAGTTCATTTCTTGAAGGCAACAGTCTCTCTGTAAACGTAGGCTGATTTTGTGAAAACGTTTATAATGTCGATAGAATGGAGCAGACGCGCCAAATCGTACGATTCGTTTTCCCCCAGCTCGCGCTCACGCAGCCAAGCAACACCACAACCTGCTTGTAAAAAGTCTGACCGTGAACTAAAAATCGCAGAAGCAGGACTCGCTGTTTCGTGTCCGTCTGCGTTGCGTTGGAAAGGTGTACTTGGTCGAACGCTTTTGTCCGATCTCATGTGAAACAAGCGCGCGCGCACACACGTACCTGGCTGTGCCAGAGGTTGTTTTTGATGCAGCGGAAAGATGCGCGCAGAAAGCGCGAAAGATCTAGTGCAGTGATGATCAAACGGTTGAAACATTATTTATTGTTTGAAAAGATGGCGCGATTGTAGTTTTATTCACTTGTGTTTCCATATTACTTGCGTCCAAATACCCATGTCAGTTTCAGTGGGGCTAGGGTTCTAATAAATTTGATGTTGATTAAAATAGTAGATTTTGAAATTGTCACTTCACATCTCAATTATAAAAAAATTTGAGAAGGTTCAAAAAGTCCGGGAAACTTTGGCAAAAATTAGAATATAACGAGAAAATTAGATTATCCTTAGAAAATTTAAATAATAGGATCGAGAATAAGGGGACCAGGAATTCACAAAAAATGAACAGATCAGAAGAACACATTCATTCAATTTTTCCATTGGCATGTAGCACATAGGACGAACACTTGTCGGAATATCAACAAATCCGCTCCAAGTTGATGATGACGAGATTAATGATTGATGATGGTGATGAGACATGGATGAGTTCACATTTCCACGAGCGACATTGAAACCTGAGAAAATATAATATTGTCGTATTACTCGGTACGTCACGAGTTTGTTCACAATTTTAATTTTTCTATTGTTGCTTTTCTACCTGTTAGGTATTTAAATTTTAAAAATCCCGGTATGAAAATCCCTGTTTGATAGGGCGATAGGGCAGTATCGATAGAATAAGGAGTAATCGCCCATCTACAAAAATAGAAACTTAGAAAGCTAAACAAGATGGCGGGTGTGTACTGTAACGTTTATTGCTCCTCTGCAAAACCCGATCGAATTAAACTAAATGGATTCCCCCTGAACGAAACAATTAGTTTCTTGAAGACGGAAATATCGAAGCAAACAACCATACCAACGGAGGAACTGGGTAAGGACTGATTAAAGTTGTAATCAATAAATTTGTGTGTCGCATTCGCTAGGCCCAAGATCAGCTGTGAGGGTACCATTTTCTTTGTGGTCTTGGAAGTATTTCGAAACAAGGTGCGTTTTTACTCTGATTTTCCACTGGCGACGTGCAAACCTCTGGATGGTTCTAATATGAAATCTTAACTAATTTTGAGGAAAAATTACGATGTTTTTCGCGCTGGACACAGTAAATCGCTCAAGTTTTAGGTTATGTCAGATGATACCTCTCGCATGTAAAAAATGGGACGAGCACTGATTTCCAAACGTGCCAACCTCCAAGGACTTCGAAATTAGTGTTTCTATCTATTTTTGTTTTTGGCAAGGCATCGCTAGTGTGCAATTGATGACTTGCTGTTTTGTAATTTTGTTTTGGTAATAATCATGGTAACTTTTTCAGCCGTCATCTATTGCGGAAGATGCCTGAGCGATTACGCCACGCTGGAATCGTGCGGCGTGAAAAACGGACGAACCCTGCATTTGCTTCGCAAACCCAACCAGGGAAACGCATCTGCGTCTCAAGGTAAACAATTGCTGAGCAAGTATGGCATGAGGCAGTAGAAACTATGCAATACAACAGTTGCAGAAAAATCAAACGTGTTTAGGCCCTGACCTATATAAAGTGGCACGGTGCAGACTGAAATTAAAAGAAGGTCTACCATGATTCACTAGATTCGAGATAAACAAGAAGTGAAATGTATACATATCCAATGTATACATTTTGAAAACGTGTGTTAGTTATTACAGAATGTTGTAAAGAAGTAAATAAACATGGAATTAATTTAAATTAAAAAAATATATATATAGTAAAATAGGGAAATAACTATTTTCATTGAACTCATTTTATGCTTACCGTTTTTCAGAGAAAATTGATAGCAGCGAGCTGGGTTTGCAGCGGTTGGTGATGGCTCTAAAAACGGCCATTCGTAATCCGGCTTATCGGAGCACCGTCCAACGTCTGGCCAAGCCCGAAGTCCTGGAAAATATTATCGCAGCTACCCCCGGCCTATCCGAGGATCCAATAGCCATAGGTAACAATTATTTCAAACACTGAAGTTATCAGCCACTTTTGTTCTCCGTGTTTCCGTTATCAACCACTTTTTGAGTACAGTACGGTACATAATATCTCTTAATATTTTTTTGATTGGCAAATTACAGCAATTCTCCAAGATCCCGATCTTCTGATGCAGTTCACAGACGTGGCCACAATTCACAGGTGAATTATTTTGTCGATTGTCACTTAAAATTTCAACCCGCAAGCAGCCCCTCAAGGGGCCTATGGCGACTTATTCAGCAGAATTAATAAATTGTACTAAATGTTTCCTCCAAATCATTTTTTTTATATATTTCCAGAGTGGTAGAGACGCATCCGGCCCTGGCGGAAGCCATCAACCACATCGTAGCGGCCGTGCATGAGGATTCAACCACCCAGCGCGGCGCCGCAGGACAGCAGGCGGCCGCCGCTTCCGCCATCCCCGGCGCCTACGCCTACCTGCTGGATGCCCTATCCGACGAGGACGACGAGGGAGAATCTCCGCCCGACTCCTCGCAGGTAGAATGATTTCGGAGAAATCTTTGATTTTATCCGTTGGAGAAAGAAAAAAAAGTGTCATTGGTCTGGGTCCCCGGGCGACCAAGTGACAGAATTGTGATGCGACGGTCCTAGTGTTCGATTTCCGGCGCGGTTTCTCGCTTATTCGATTCCGGGAGACTGCTCGAAGATGAAGAGCCTAATTAGCAAAGAGTGCAGTCGAAGTCATATGTAGAGTCAAACAAGCGTTTTAATTGATCTTACGAATTGTACGACTTGGCAACACTTACCCTGAGTCGGTATCCATGAGAATTGGGAAAAAAAAAAACGAAATGATCTTAACTTCGTTTTTTCTTTTTTTCAATTATCATGGATAATGACGGAGGATAAATAATGTCGTTAAGTCGTAACCAAGATCAATTCAAACGTTTTTCGAACTTACCAAGTTAAAAATGGTCTGTAATGTTGACTGGTTGTATTTTTTTTTTAATTGCTCTCAGTTAAAAACTCTTTTTTTGACAGCACACTTTTGTTCCGTTTCAGGGAAGTGCCAATCCATCGCGCGGTCCCGAGGAGCTCGTGCAGTCTCCCTTCGCGGCTATCACCCCGGCGCAGCTGGCTTCGGCGCTGGCCGCCGTGGCCACCGCCGGATCCTCCACGCCACAGGCCGTCGCCAGTATGGACACGTCCGACGCTAGTAGTCCAGCGATTACGCCGCGCATCCTGTGGGACACGGCCGGTCCGTTCGGTAGCGCTGGCGGCGCGGCCGGAGCCTCCACTTCCACCTCCCAGCCGGCGGCGACGGTGACGGCTTCGTCGTCTGGGATAGCCAACGCCGCCGCCGCCGCCTTCTCGCCGGAATTCGTCAACCAGGCTATGCAGCGAGCGTTGGGAGCGGCGTCCATGGTACGTTGACAGCGAGATAACTCTTGATTGGGAGAACAAATTATGGTTCAAGCGCGACAATTATTTTTGCGGTTGCTTTAGATTTCACGTGTAATCATGACCAACTTTTTTAATTCACAATTGTTACTAATCCGACAGGCTATTAAGGCAGCACCAATTTATCCATCCCTGTACCTGTAGCTATCATCAAATAATTTCTTAGTTGTTAACTTTAAATCTGAGTCTTCTGTGCTTCTGCACGTCTAGTCTTAACTTAATTGGTTGTTGATCCATTTTTTTTTTGCTGTGCCTCTGTACGACTTACAAGTCTCAAGTTATGCAGCGTTTATGAAGTTAATTGCTTATTGATACAATTTTTTTGCTGTGCCTCTACACTTCTAGTCTTAAGTAATTCAGCGTTATGAAGTCGATTGCTTATTGTTACAATTTTTTTCGTTTAACAGAATCAGTTGCAGCAGCTTCGTGACATGGGGATCATGGATGACGCCGTGTCTCTGCGAGCCCTGCAGATAACCGGTGGCAACGTTCAGGCCGCCTTGGAACTCATCTTCGGAGACGCCACCGGAAGTTTCAACCCAAATTCTGCGTTCTAGATTTTCGGTTTGTTATATGGGAAAAATCCTCTCATTTTCAAATAATTAGATCTTTTGTTGTTTTCGTGCTTTGTAAAAATGTGGATCTCGTCGAAGGAAAATTAGGGTGTACAGGAAATTTTCAAATCTTGACATATCCGTTTTTTGTCCAATAAAATTATGAAGAAACACTTTTTTTGTGTGTGATTTCCGTGTATTTGCTACTCTCTCGGCAAAGCAGAAAGATAATTTTGATCGGTTGTACAATTACAATATGATTTATTATACTTGCACCAGTCGTTAATGAGATCGTGATGGCTAACAAGTAACCATACAGATAATTTCAATGGTTTCGATATAATTTTATACCTCATTCAAATTAATGCATATATTATGATTTAAAATTAAAAACACTGAAAAATAAACAATTAAAATCTAAATAACCAATACTGTTAATAGTAACCTGAAAATCAGCAGATTTGGTCCGAGTGGGAATTGTGACCAGCGGAAAATGGGCTTTCACTGAATGCAGCACTGCTTGCCTAAATGAAAAATGGAAAATTTAAATATTAATAATTTTCTCCACGCCCTAATAATGATTGTCAAAAAAAATGAAAATTGCCGTTAACTCAGAAGTCAAATTTCTATTTGCTTACGTAGGGATTCTGCCATCTCTTTTCCATCTTCCACCTCCATAGGGATTTGCGAGACTTCCAAATACTCCTTTACGCACTCCGCTTTCTTCATCCAATGCTGTACCTGTAGAGACCAAAATTGAACGTTCATGTAATGGACATGTATTTAAACGAGAGGGACGAGGTCCGGTACAGCGCCGGGAAAGAGACGAACAGAGATGGACATGTATTTGTCATGTGAACCACTTTGTTTTCGTTGCGACAAGAATTTAGGTGTAGCCAACTATTTGTTTATCGACAATCGTGATCAATGATAGCACCGTTGGTAACAAAAGTCATGCACTTCGCATTCAGTTGACATTGAGCCAAGAAATATTTGAGTAACTAAGTATTTAATGTATTCTGCCGATTTACCTGCGTGTACATAAGATCCCTCCGTCGTCCCTTTGGTTCAGCTTTAGTGGCAAATAAAAAATAAATTTATTTTCATGAGATGCCAATTGAAATAATGATAACAAATGTTCGCACATCAGTTCGAAGCACCATATGTGTTCAGGAAACCATTGGCGCATCCATTCTCCTATAGTGAAACTCTTTCGAACACATCCGGTGGTTTCGGGCTCATTCGTTATTATTATAATTACCACTGAGCATAGGAATCAGCGCTCCTAGCGCCAGCTGATATTTGTCGGATGCTACTTGATACATCTCAGCTTTGTTCTAAAATAAATAATAAATTCTCTACTGTAAGACCAAAAATAGTAAACGAGAATTTAACGCAAGTTTAACAAATAAATAATTTATTTTACCAACTGGTCCGCGGCCTCCGCAACTTTTAAAGCAGCCAGCATGTGGGAAGAATCTTGTGCTAATCTGACTGAAAACAATCAAACAACATTTTTGCGAATTATTACGGTTTCAAAAGCATTTAGATATTTAGGAAATTGCACAGAAACATGACAATGTCACAAATATATTTCCGTAATCAATGGCCATCAGAATATATTTTCATAATTATCTGTAAAACTGATACACATAAACAACGTTAATTCGTAATTACCTAGTTCATCTAGCGGGGTTAAGCTGTCCGGTTGGTCCATCGACTGCTGGGGTTTCAGCATGACCTTTAATTCTTCGGCACGAGAGAGGTATTCCTTCGTTCTTTCTCTCATCGCCTCTTTTCGTTGCAAGTCTGGTTCGTCTGCGTACAAAATTCTACGAATTAATTAGGTTTTTCCGAACGATTTGCTTTTAGATCGCACATTTGATGAACTTGAAAAGTTATATCGATTTTCTTATAAATATTTAAAAAAAACATTAAACTGATTCTTACAATTTACGGCCAACACGAAATGCAAAAAAAAACATTTAACTAATTCTTACAATTTACGGCCAACACGAAATGCTGGAGCGCTTGACAATACAGTTTCACGGCGTCCGAGTATTGGCCCTGTTCGTCTTTCATCACCGCTTCGGATACGAGCTGCACCTGGATAATAAGAATGAATAGCACGGTTCAGTTGAAGCGTCCCCGTTAGAGTAATTTTATTTTGTGGCATTAATGTTCAAACAAAACTTGACAAATTAAATGAAACAAAACTTACAGCGGTGGCGTAGGAGTCCTTGGAAGGAACGTGTTCCAGATCCGTGAAAGGATGATTAAAGAACTTTTCGAATGAAATACGGCTGTCTGGGTCACGCTGCAAAAGCTTTAGGATAAGGTCTCTACAATCGTCGGAAATCTCCACACCGTACGGAATCTATAACGTGAAATTAAATTGCTCGATAACATTACCAATACGTTTTAATCGAGGATGACAAGAAATATTCAGGGGATGGGGGGGGGGAAAGGATACCTGGATTGGAGTGGGGTTCATGATTTTTTGTGCCATCTCTCCGAACGACTGCGACGAATAAGGAGCCTTCCCGAATAAGCATTCTAAAGAGAAAAAAAAATAAGAATGAACTACTACTGTTTACAAAGTAAAATGTTCGTTCACAAACTAAAAAGTTGTTAATATGGTCGTCGTAGCTCAGTAGTAGAGCATCCGCCTGCTGTGCGACGATCCCGGGTTCGATTCCCGGATCGGGCTTTTGTTATTCGAACTCGAGGTACAGGTGACAATATGCCCCTCCATTTGCTCAACCGATTAAAGGGAGGGGTACATAATCTTCTATTGTGATATATTTACTTCAGTGACAATGATCGTTGATTTACCAAAAAAAAACAAGTTTATATAACTTTATTTCAGAATGATACTTGCCATATAATATGACTCCCACAGACCACAAATCAACTCGAGCGTCGTATTTATGCTTCAAGAGAATTTCTGGTGCCATGTAAAGAGGAGATCCCCTCATTGACGTGGCGTCATCCTCCAATTTCAAATGTCGAGCAAATCCAAAATCTACACCAGATAAAAACCTCAGTGAAATAGTCTGTGAGAACAAACTACGTTCGTGCATTATCTGCGATTCGTACGATATGTATAAATCGTAAACTGGATCAGACTTTTTTTATCAATTGAAAACTAACTGATTGAATAAAATAAACTACAAATCACTGACATTAGTGAAATAATTTTTATGTTCGTGTAATTTTGTCGATTGTAATTTTTATCTCACCTGCAACCTTCAATACGGGGTTATTTTTCGACAACAACAATATATTTGCCGGCTTCAAGTCCATATGGGAGATGTCTTGTGAACGTAAATATTGCAAAGCCATAGCTATAAAATCGAATGGAAAAACAATTACGAAAATAAATTAAAATAACGTTATTGCACAAAACTAAATGCTATAAAATATATCAATATAATTACCTAGTTGTTGGAGAAATCGCTTTACGATCCTTTCTGGTAATGATCGTCTCGTTTTTACAAACGTCGATAAATCACCTCCGCTGCAGAACTCCATTATTAAGTATATGTAGTTGTCATCCCACTGAATTTAAAAAAATACTTATTGTCATTATTACTTTAATGGCAATTCAAAATATTTACATAGTGGAAACCAATGTCTTAGCTCACCACAAAATCTTTCAGTTTTACGATGTTGTCGTGCTTCAGTTTCTTCAAGATGGAAATTTCGGTTAGCAAATTCTCCGTCGCTGTCTTGTTTAAAGATGCTTTCGAAACACATTTAACTGCCACAACTTCCCGACATTTGCCCTATAGGAAGAGACGCGCCGAAAATAAATGGTTTGTTTAATGTTTGGGAGGCAAGATTTCAAAACAGTCAAATTTCCGAGGGCCTCAGAAGTTATAGATGTACTTGTTCAACATATGGCAACCCCTTTGGCATGCACGAAACACAGCTCCTTACCTTTGCATATGCTTTGTAGACGGTGGCATAACTTCCACTGCCCAGCTTATCAGTGAAAACGTACCCAGGTAACTGAGGCCTTGCGGCCATTTCGCGACGAAATGTAGGCAGGGACCAATAAACTGCCCAGGTCTAGCCTAATGCACTAGAAAGATTATTGAATAAAGGTCACTATTTCCATAATCATGACGTGAGGGAGAAAACGTTTCTGTAGTCCTATTTGGATTTGGGGAAAGATAGATAAGCCTGTGACAGACAGACCTACAGCTGATCGAACATACAAATGACCTTAAATGAAGTGACTGTATTTTCAATGTCTATCATTCTTCTATTAACCTGCGTGGGAGCCTGTTTGCTTCATGCCTGTCACTAGAACATCGATCTACCTCAAATATTTGCTCAATTAGTCAGTTTTTCACGATTATCTAAAATCTAAATATACGAGTATTCTAGAGCAAAATTTGTCAAGGAGGCGGCCATTTTGTACTCGGGATCGTTCGTAACCAGAAGTCCGGAACCGGAAATATAGACACGAAACGAGTGGCAAGAAAAATTGCGCGCTAAAATGGATTCAAATCCAAATAGTTTCAATTTTTGTTTTTGTGTCCACTTGTCTTCTTTCATCATTTATCTCATTGTTACAAGCAAACAAAATTTTATTCTTCATAGTGGATGCTCCAACGCAGCACAAGTTAGATATTTTGTTTGAATTAGTCGATAAGGGTCGAATTTACTACGACCGCAAATGTGAAACAAAGGTGTATTTTTTACTAACCTTGGCAGAAACAATAAATAAATATATAAACGAAATAAAATAGAGAAGTAAAACAAAAATGTGTATTCTGATATGTTTATTCATTTCATTAATAGTATGTATAAATATAAAGGCAACACTAAGTTATCAACTTGAGTTGTAAATGCTTCCAATAATGACGACAAGCCCACGGCAATCGTAGTTTTCCACAGCGGAAAAACTATTAGACCTATCGGACAAATGCATTAAACGAGTTGTTAATAACAATGACACAGTTACCAAACTTCGCTGAAATTTAAAAATAATAAATTTAGCGATAAGAGGAGGAGTAACAATGAAACTAAGGCTATGACTATACCACATGCTGGATAGCTTACCTGATGCGTTTAAAATGTGGCCAACTACAATTTGAACCACGATGGACGAGACTGTCCCTTCTACGGTTTTTTTAGTGCCTATAATTAGAAAATGTCAGTCACAAAAAAAAATCATAATGAAAAATATAGCTCATCACATATACTTATGAGTTATGACGTTCTATTTCCTTCCCTTTGTCACGTAAATCGCAATCGTAAAAAGAAAATACAAAGCCAAAATTTGCCAAAATGACTCACCAGGCCAGCGATGTCTACCAAACAGGGTGCCACAGACTGATGCGACAGTGTCACCAATACCGATGGACAGCAGACCACTCATAATAACCGACGGATTTACTGGATGAAATTAATAAATTAAGAACCAATTAAAATAAGAATAATTGTGTAAAACTTCAAGAAATACTCAAAAGCAACATTTGTTTGGATCAAATACAGAAAATAGCGCCAATTAAAAAAAAAAAATACCGTTTGAAAATTGTGGGATGATCCATATGGGTAGCGAGCACCCAATCAAAAGATATGTGTGCGTCAATACCAGTGGACCTTGATCTTTGTCGTCCGCCAATTGTGAAAATACGTAACGAAAAAAGTTGCCAAGGGGAGGCACGTCTAAAACCCTCATGCACTGCAAAAAAGATTACAAATTTAGTCAACAAATAAATAATAGAAAATTGTTTTACTGCAAGAAATATAGAAAATTGGTCGGACAACAATCAAGAGGGATGTAATAACTCAAAAATTACCTCGATAATAATAAATACGCCGAGGGTGACTCCGGACACGACGTACAAAAAATTGATGTCGCAGAAGAGGCCGGGAAAGTAGATGAGCAGCATGAGGGCGTGGAAATACTTTCTGGTCACCGTGTCCACCCGACTCTGATCGCCGCTAGCCCATGCCGCAATCAGGACGGCGAAAAAGGACGACGCGGCCCAGTGAAGCATCAGTACCATCTGCGACAAATATGAATAGCATCATTTCGACGCGAGTAACTTGATCCATTAAAATTAAAACTGTACAAAATAATTTTTAATAAAATTGAAACTGTACAAAATAAATTTCGGGACAGCAGTTTCGAGTATCGAGACCTTGGTCACGAATACACAAAACGGTTTGTTCTTTTGAGACGAACAGATTTTAACGAAAATAATTGCTTCAATAAATGAAGAACCAGATGAAGTCTCCACAATCAATGCTGCTCAACTCACCCTGACGTTCTCGCGAAGAATGTAGCTGAGCATCCAGAAAATGGGTTCGTGCCGCTGCAGTAGAATAAAAAGCGTGGGAACGACGAATCCGACGAATATTGTTCCGGCAATGAGGTAGAACGATATGGCCGACCGGAACCGCGCCTGGAATGTCATGGTGAAAACCACAGCTGCGCAACCCAACAAACACACCTAGAAAAAACGGCAAAAATTTGAAAAATAAAACTGATGATTTTGCCAAATGCACTTGAATGGATGGATGTGCCAAAATATTGATTGGTACCAATGTAAAACATAAAAAATATGAAGCTAACCAATTTTGCAAAGAAAAACTGCTACAGAGAGGAACACCAAATCATTTTGTGTTTTTTGGATTATTGAGTTATAGCAAATACATAAGAGTAATTATTCAAATAAATTATATATTAATGTTGGGTTTGGGGACGCCAATTGCGTTTACCTTGCTGGGTTTCAGCTCCCATGCACCAGTTCTGGTTCACTGTAGAACCGTGCTGCAGCATCTAGCCGCAGCACAATGCCCTTAAGGCAGTAAGCCCATAAGGCAGGAGC
>JAUJYS010001336.1:0-17772 GCA_033995665.1 Melogona broelemanni | reverse complement strand
ATATAATTTACATTCACATGTTTTTTATATACTTTATTTTTAACTTCCGATGAACATTCGTAGCTGTTTATTTTAAATATAATTTATATTATCACACTATTCTAAATTTATCTATTTTTCGTAATTAGTTAAATATTTATTTAAACGTTTTTGTTTTGAAAAATGAGTAAATTTTGCAAGTGTATGAAGCCATGTCAATTTAGAAGGATGTCCAAATTTGAGAAGGCAAAGTCTCTCGTGCATGATCGCAGTGTCGTCAAATGATCATTTGGCTAGTTCGCAATTTTTAATGTAACGGTACTTCAACATTTTTATTATCTCGATTCAGTTTATTGACTTTGGTCACAAATCAAATATTTAATTTGTAAAAACCAAAATGCAATCGTACTGTATTGTACCTAGAGAACCAGGAAAATCTGCAGCAACGAGGCATCGCTGTTTAATGACGCCATGGTTCCATTCTAACGAACCGTCAACACACTTGTGTAGGCTCAATTCGAGCTTGAAAGGGGAACGGGGGAGGGGCGATGGAAATTCGCCGAGACTTTGATGCACTGAACCAAACGCACCCCCCAGTTTACGCGTAGGTAAAACGTCCTTATCGTTTATATACAGCGCGATACGATAAACGGTCGCTCATAAATTACGGCGTGCAAACTTCTTGAATTTATTAGCTCGTTGTAGCGGCTCGGCTGTCAGTGTCCGCATTAGACGAAGATGTCGCGCGGGACACCAAAAATGTACGGACCACCGCGGGGGCCTGCACTTTATTATTAATGAAATGGCCCTCTCGTACACTAGCTAGGCGCGTGTGACGCCGGCCTCAATTACGCTGGACCCTCCCCCCTACTCCGTACTCCGTTAAAGACTTGCTTTTATCCGACTGGGACCCGTTTACGATTTTGTTCCAGGGTTAACTCAATTTTCCTTTTTATCCCGCTAAAACGTCATTAAAATTATTTATTTATTTATTATCGCTTCAATAGAACGGTATTTTTTTTATAAATTTTAGATTATTTTTTTTGGTTTCCATTTTTAAATGTTTTAATGGTTGTGTTATTAATAATTAATTGTGGGTTCGGCCGTCTATAAAGTTTTCGAATCGAAGGGTGCGTTAATGTTAATATTAAAGTTTACGTTTTTGTTAATATTATTGTAAATGTTATTCAAGTTTTTAATGTTTTATTGCCCAATCAAGATTGGAAGAAAATATTATTATCGATTGCATTGTTAGTTGTTCGAATATACAGATCTGTATTCCACGGGCATTTAATCACGGCAGGTTAAAATTTGTTTTTTATTGGCGCTCCTGAGGTCAGGTATTTAGAGCCCGAGACACGAAATTAAATTGCTGGTCCCTGGAGGATACCTTTAACGTGAATATAATCCCACGTCACGTGACATGTAAAGCTTTTTCTGCTCCCCATTTCGTGTGCTCCCCATTTTGCTTCCTCGGATTTCCGCGAATACGACTATTCCATTTCGTTCCCATGATGCCGATTACGTTTTCGCGAATTCTAATTCATTCCTCTTTTTCAGACCGTTTGCCCGATTCGAATTTAGTATGCACGAAATAAAACGATTGAACATAAAGTTGCGGTTTTCAGTAATTCGATTTTTACATTACGCCACTCGAACAAGCCGTTATAATATCGCTGATGTTCGTGTATAACAATAAAATGTTTAAATTACAATGTGTACCCGAAAGCAGCCCAGGAGGGCTTATGGCGGGATCAAATGATCAGTCAAAAACGAAGTTCACCACTTTTAACCACTACTACTAAGGAAGGCGTATGTACGTAATTTCTCTGGTAGGAGAGGACGTTTTTAGGAGCCGTTGTGTGTAATAATTAGGAGAGGCCTTTTCGCATTAATTTAATCGAAGTTAGTCTACAATTTCTTAAACTTGACAAATAATCGCGTTTTTGGACATCCGTTGCCAAATACCATCCTGAATGGTCATGGATCCTAATATTGAATTTATCTTGCATGAAAAATTGCGAATGTCACACTCGGGAATTGAACCGTCGATCTTCGGCGTACAATATGAACACGCTAGCCACTAAGCCTCCGACACTTCTTACCACACGCAAAAAAATATAAGATACAAAAAAAAAATGAAGTCATCTTAAATATTTTAGAAGACATACCATGTACGACAGAATCGCCGTCTCATTCGCTGCACGCTCTCCCGTGCAGACAATGCAGGATCTGGCAAAAACTCGCTATCACCACATCACTCGGTAGGTGGCGCTACGATCCAATGTCGCTGTACAACGGGCGCCGACGAAATATCCAACCTCATCTTTTATATCCCCTCTCGGTATAAACGAGTATTATCTCAGTCGCCATCGTTGCACTTACCCGTCGCCCTCTCTATCTCTCTCTCTCTCCTCTGGAGGTCCACCGGCGAGCAAGCATGCACCGACGCCATCATCAACCTTTCCGCATCTCCCCCGACCCAACCCCAAATATCTACTCGTCGTCTCCATCTCCTTTTAGCGCGCGTCCTCGACCGCTCGAGCCGAGTCTTCGCCGCGCCAGTTTAATTTCATTCAATTTCAATTAGCATCGGGCGACCTCAAGAATGACGACACAGGCACACTCTCTCCCCCAGCTCCCTGTTTGTGTGTAGACGTGCGTGTACGGCGGGCGCGGAGAATAATGGTCAGTAATTAATGCAAACTACCAGTCATTAGCTATGTGTTCGTGTACGTTGTACGAGGCTCCAAGCGTATACAGCCTCCGCGATCCGAGATACACTCTCTGCATCTTCGTGGCCTTTTCCTCGCATCCTCCGCCATTTCCATCACCCCCTATTCACCGACGAAGTCTCCTGGTTTTTCCGTAGGCATCTCTTCTATCTCTCTCCAAGGCGTCGCAACTCCTATCTAAATGGGATGGCGACCCAATATTGAGATTCACAACTTTGAGATTTAAGGAATAGACGGCAGGTCGCACTGTTTTGTATTGGTGTTATGCCAGCCATTTGTCAACTGCAGAACAGGTTTCGCATCCGAATAGAACGTGGTTCGAACAAGATGAAAGAACAAACTGCTTTTCATTAAGGTTTCAGGATTGTGTATCGGTAATGCTGGCTATATGCTATTACCAACCACTGAGCAATTTTTTATACCAAGGATATTTATGTTCCAGGATTGTTCATTTACGTAAAAGATATGTGAGAAATAGAGAGACAAGCGAATTGGTTATAGTGACAGGGTACTCGCGGGTTCTACTATTGGCGCAATGTCTACGCTCGTATTATGTCTAACCAGATTTTTTCTCATATCGAAATGCTTTCTGCCTCTGTTCGTACGTTGTATTTAAAATTGAGGATCTGTGAGTCAGTGACCTGAATTGCGCCGTACTTTCCTTGGCGAATGATAGCGGAGGACTTTTAGCCGAGTCACTGGGCGCGTCGTGATATCGAAGTTTTTTTTGTATGTTAAGATCGTCCTTGCTCAACAGCAACATTCAGCTCACATTGTGATGCCAACCCCGTTCGAAGCAGAATTATTTGGACGAAAACCATTAGAGACAATCTTAATGTCCCGGGGAGAGAGAGAGAGAGCCTGATGAGAATGGATATACACACCACACCGGTGGCTTCGGCGTGTTCTAATGCGCTCGCGAGCAACCAGTAATGGCTTGTGGCGGTCCCACGCATGTAGTATGGCGTTAGACAGCGAATTTTTATCTTCAACTCATCCGCAAGCACCGCTGTGTATAGACGGCGTCTTGTGTGTGTATATGCTGTTATATCGGCGTTTCTTCGACGTTTCCCTCCTCCCCCCTATACATTGAACCATTTGTATGTATGGGTCTCGGTGTATGTGGGCGGTGTGGGGATGTAAGCACACCGCGTCAATTGATTTCGGAAATACGAGCGTCAATTTATTGGTTCGAGACATTGAGATAAGAGAACGATTATTCGTCTCGCCATTCACGCGTGTTTATGCGAGAGAACGGGTAGGGAGGGGGGGGAGAGAGAAAGGGAACACTCGTTTTGGCGCGCGCCGGTACGCTCCGCGCGCTCCAGCGGTTCCAAAAGGAACTAATAATTGCGGAAGTGGCATTATTGTCGGTCCGGCACGGAGAGGACTGGAATTTGTGGGCCTTTCCACTTGGAAAAGAGGCTGGAGAATGCGGCGCGATCGTTTTACGCGAGTGGGCCAACTGTGATGACTACGACGTGGTAGTCGTTGCGTAATGGCTCGAGTGGGTTATCCAGGGCTGCCAGATATCGCCGCCTGAATACTTCCCTAGAAAATACCTATTTTGTTTTGGAGTTATTTTTGTTTTATTTCGGATAACATCCTGATTAATGGCAATTCTTTTTCAAGTACTTTGTCTTTTCATTTAATTATTTTGACATGTTTATTCCCCAGTTTAATTATTTTATGATTCTTTCCTAGATTATGATTTTCACAACTACTTCTTAAATTACGTGCCACACCGTCGTTGTTTGCTTTGCTTTGAAATCAGACTCAGACAAATGTCTGAGGCTGATTTCTGAGTCTTGGAGAAAGATATTTTGAAACGAATTCCCGAAAATATCGACGATTTGAAAAAATTGGAACCATAGCCAACATTTATTTAATTTCGATAGCTCATTTAACCGTTCCGTTTATTTTTCACGTAATTAACCGACATTTGGCAACATTCGACATTCGAAATTTTACAAAGAAATATGTATACATACATTATTACACTACGAGCACAGTTACGTGTTGTTTGATTGTTACAAATTTCAAATATTAATAATTAAATTTGTGTCCCTTGTTTGAATCGTTCTTGCAAAACAGTATCTTAAAACTATATTTATATCCCAGTTTCGATAGCAGGGCTCATGCTCTAGGGCCACCGTACCATCATCCTGAGAGATGGTTCTTTTCAGTGGCGAACTTTTAATCTAATTTTATTAGTGCTCACCCTTTGTCTAAAAAGTGAGCGAGGCCCATGGGGAAAAATCTTATTTTCTCACAGAATATCTCATACCCCTCCATTCATCCCACCCCCTCTATCCTTCTTCCCGCCTATCACCCCAACAGAAGTGAAGATTTGTCTTGGGTTCAAGTTGCGCAATGCAGTATAAACTTGTTTCCTCATTGCTAATAGCCCGTGTAAGCGCCCTATATCTTCTCCAGACCCGGTGGTCCCGTATTTGCTCTTCGAAATCAAGTTTTGTTTGAATAGGCTAGTGTAGATACACTAGCCTATTAAAACAAAACTTGATTAATTATTCATCTCTTTATAATATGTCTCCAGATGCTCTCATTAGGTTAGCCACTATGAGCGCAAACTGTTACCTTGTGAGTGAATAATGATTCCTTATAAAATAGTCACGTGAATTCCAATTGTATTCCATTTCCAAGTTAAAGGATTCGGTTATAAAATCCCGATTTGTCATGGGATTACTTATTATCTTATTTTCTATTGATATATTTTATGAATTAATTATGTAAAATTTATCTGTCATTAAATTGCTTAACTTTAAAGATTATTAAACGTGGAGAAAGGCAGGGGAAAAGGTTAACATGTGTTATACTCAAACGTTTCGGGGCAGCATAATATTGATATGCCTACAATAGGCGCAACGTTGGCAATACAAAGAATATTAGTATCAGCGAATGGATCGCACGATGGAAGCGCCAGTATGAGTTGACCTGTTGGTCATGATGGTGAGGGTCTCAGGATGCCATAATTGCATCCCCCCTTCACCACAAATTAGTATTTATTTATGTACATCTCCCTGCAGCTAGAGTGGAGAAGAGAGCAGGCTGGGGGGAGGAAAGACATTCTCTCTTTCGGATTGTGAGATTGTTCACCAATGATGGAGAACAAATTTGATTCATCGTGACGTAGACATGCCATCTGTTCTTTCTCGTCTCGTACGAGATCAGTCTCGCGCGAAGAACCGAAGAGAGAGTGGCCGAGTTTTTTTCTCTCTTTTCTTTTTTCGTCTTTCCTTTTTCCTTTCGGTTTGGATAAATTACTTTCTGTTTGAACGATGACCGGTCGGTCTCGGCTCAATTTGTCTTCCCCTCGCCGCTGCTGTGTAGAGGAGTCGTTTTTATGAGCGGCTGTAGTTGAATTACTTCATCCGTTCACGTCACGGATAACCTGAGAACAATATTATTATCCCGCCATTTAAGTCTATACATTTTGCTCAGTGGGATTTTTTTTTCTTCTCTTCTCTCTTTTTCTTTTTGTACATAAGCTCATTCCCTGATCGGGCGTTGCCCGTGTCCTCCTGAACAGATCTTTGTGCAGTGTTTTTTTTTTTTTTTGGTGTGTGCGTCCTCCAGATACCTGACTCTTTAGATTTAGTGTTTTAGGTCAGTTTTGATAAATGAGCACAGTGAAATGTCGTCTATTTGAATTTATCGATAGCGGATTTTTTTGTCTAAAAAATAATATTATCGTTAAACTTTTAAAATTTACCGTAACGTTAGGTTTCACATTTAATCAAACTATATATGCTACAGAAGTTGGATTTTTCTAAGGCTTTAAATGGGCATATTTGAAACCTAACGTTGCGGTAAATTTTCAAAGGTTAACGATAATATTATTTTTTAGACAAAAAAACCGGTTACCAATAAATTTAAATAATCAAACTATATTAGCTACAGATGATGAATTTTTCTAAGGCTTTAGCAACATTAATCTAATTGGTTAATTTCTTATTTGTTTGCATGTAATAAGTAAGACTAGTTGTTTTGAGGCGCGAACTATTTCGAAAATAAAGTGAATAGCATTCGAAAATAAATTTTCTTGTGCCGATCAGCGCACGAAGTTAAATAAGTGGCGCTTTTTTATTTTTACCCCTGGCGTCGCTGAGGCGATATCTGCAAGGCAAATTTTCGCCAGGATCTTTGGATCAAACGTGTATGATTTGCGGAGAAATGTTTATTTCGTCCTAGAGCTGCAACGGATCGGACCGAAATAACGAAAACCCGCGCCGGGAATCGAACCCGGGACCGCCCCCCCCACGCCGATTGGAACATCGACTGGACTACTACGACGAGACAAAAAATCCAAAACGATACGTAGGGAATATTTAATAGAAATAAGGTCGGTCTGGGGAGGATAGTTTCGATGACGTGCCCTTCCAAATACTCTGTAGTCTTAGAGGAGGAGGAGGAAGAGAAGGGGACGAGTTAGTTTGGAGTTTGCTGACGTCATGAGCGGGCCCCGCCGACGACGCTGCTGCTACGGCGGCGCCGTCGAAATGAATCCGGACTAATCAAACACTCGTGTGAGTTGATGATAAATATTTGCTTGTGGGCGAAGCGATTGGTCGAGCTCGGCTAGGCTAGCGCGCGCGCGCTTCGCTCGCTCAGAATGCACGCAACCACGCGGGGAGTGGAGGCAAAATGAAGGGTGGGGGAGAGGGTGTAGGAATAAATGGGAAGGTCGGTTGGATGGATCGGATGTATGGTCGCTGTGCTCAAGCAATGGAAGGTTATTCTGGTGGGAGAGAGGTTTTTTGTCGTCCTTTTGGCGTCTGTGTGTGTAATGTTGAGCGAACGATGGCGCGGCGACAAAGACTTTTTTGCCTTTTATCTTTTCCTCTCTCCATCTCACGAGTCGTGTAGGTGTTGTCAGATCGCCAGGATTTTCCGGCGAGATTCCTTCGCGAGTAATATATTAAAATTAACTGACTGTTTAACACGGTTTATTTAAAATTTATCGAAAATAAAAAAAAATAAAAATATATGGTTTTTATTTTCGAAAATATTCTACGGTTTAAAAATCAAGCATAAAAATCAAGCATTAACGATAATATTACTAGTACAATTAAAGTTTTTTACGTTAGCTAGATTTGGGCATATAGTTCCTGAAAACGTCCATCTGTTTGGCGATTGTTTATTTTCTTAAAAGCGTATTCTTACGCTTTAAAAGAATACGCTAGAACTATACGGAAGAACTACCGTCCCCTTCCCCCTTTCGCGAATAGTTGCTGCATTAAACACAAAATGTACATTTACCTACCACGAATGACCACAAGCATGAGCTTTAACGTCATCCGTGAACTAGGTTCATATACGGCATAAAATGTCGTCTTGTATGAAAAATAAATAATGAGACATCCAGGACAGGACTGGACTTAATCGACTACCTGAGATGGCGAAGCTCCAAGCATAAAGCATAAAAATAGAATAGACCTTCACGAAATACACAGTGTCGTTATATGAACGAAAATTAACCCTACCTTACGTTACTGCTCGAACATTTTGAAAACATTTTAAACTTACATTATCCATATACGTATTGCTGCATTGTCTGAATATCGGCGATTTTGTGCCGTGCGGTACAGCGTCCGCGGGGAGCTTTTCGCATCTGCAACCTGGCTAGTTTCTGTGAGACTTACCTTTTCTCCTAACCTATCAGATAAATAGATCCATCGGAATTAGTTTATCGTGGAATGGTATTCTTTGCGTGGATAATAATTCTACGAAATAGTTTAGTATATAGAGCATAGTTAATTATAGCATAGTTAGAAATAATAAGTATAGTTAGAAATAGAAATAGATTTTTCGACGCTGTACCGAACCACGTTCTTTTTTTATTTTATAGTTTATGTTGAAAGTGTAATGTATCGGGGTAATAATGGCTTTTAATGACCTAGTATACATGTATAACTAGGATCGTTATTCTATAGTCTCAAATCGATATTAGTTACGAGATTCCGAGTAATCACATTCGGCGCTCTTCGGAGCGGCTCTAAACTTTTTATTGAATTTAACTATGTAGATGTATGTTAGTGACGCTTACTTTTTATCCTCTTAGTCTCATTCTGTATCAGCCAGATTATGCTGCCTGCCTACTAAGCTTCCTGGGACCACGGGTCTAAATTTTTATCTGTAGCCATACCCAGAGCTGATGGCGCATTGTTAGCCAATAATTAATCAATTTTATCGTTTAGGGAATTTTTAAGTTGACATTAATTTTGAGTGGACCATGATTAATTTCAATAATTTGGTTTGGTGTTTTTTTCAGCAATATTTAACTATGCTCTACTGTTTTTTTAAACACAATACGTACACCTACTGTAAAGCGTTCCATCTAATGTCCCTTATTCCGGGGATGACTTAAGAAATGCGTGACTGATCGTGGGCGTCTAGAGGATAATTTTAATGAGCAATTCGCATTTAATGTCGCTAATCAATTTTTGACGCTGTTGTCTATATTTATACTTTCTTTAATAAGTTTTGCGCCTACAGTCCAAGCACATAAACTTCAATGGAAAACGATGTCTAGACCGATACATGAGTTCGTGAACATCGTTTATATTTTCTTATACCATACTGTGTGACTTGCAGGGGGTGCCTGGGTCACGATTTTCTCCCAAACCAACTCTTGATTTACCATTGATACTACCAGTCTTATTATTATTTTGTTGTTTGTGTAAGCGTTTAATTTTTAATACGAATTTTATTACTACCAGTCTTGTTTTTTTTGTTGTGTGTATATATGCTTTGAATTTTTAATATGCATTAAGATATTATGAGCCGCGTATATCAATGGTGTATTTTCTCTTAATAAACTATTTAAATGCATTTTATTTTGTTATTTTTGTTCATCCTGGGTTCGATTCCTGACTCAGGCTTTCGTTATTCGATCCCGAGGTACTGGTGAAAATGTGTCCATCCATTCTCTCCATTCTCTTATGCTCTTTCGAGGGGATTTAGATGGGTACCGAATTTTCTGTAGTGATATTCACCTTAGTGATGGCAATCATCGATTTAAAAATATAAAAAATCGTGCAATTGAAAAATTGCGAAATGGAATAATAGGTAGGCCACTGGCGTCATCTAGCGTATAACTGGTTGTCAAATCTGCCATAGATTGCGTTGGATTTGCCTTCTACGCTTCTAAATTCTAAGATCCCGTGCACGTACGGATACTAACGATATGGGATATATGGATGGTTGAGAAGATCGAGGGCGTATTTGACCAGAACGCTTTCTTGCGGGAGTGTGTACTTCGTCAAGCTGATTGGTCGGTTGGCGGTCCCTGTTGTTTAATTCTGACGATGCCGCTGCCGTTCAGTCTGTAGTTCCCGGGCGCGCGAGCACGCTGAGCCAATATTAACGGTGATGGATGTCATTTTTGTTTGCGCCGAATTGACTGATGACACGTTTCGTATTTCAAGCCCCTTTCGAGGCCATTGCAACTGATACCGCTCGCTCGCCGTCTTCAGTGGTGGTGATGGTTGTCGCCGCTGTCGGGGTGTACTGTGTATAGTTTTTGGGTTCGAATATTCATCTCCTCCCACTGTTTCTCTTATCGCCAAACCTGTACTCCATACGAACAACGATAAAACCCAGGACAGACTGTGGGTGAAGACGGCTGAGTTGTGGAGATTCAAAGCACAAAGTAGAAAATTTAGAATAAACTTTCACAAAATATAATGTTATAATGTTGTTATATGAACGAAATAAACCCTTATCTTACGTCTCTGCTCGTATTAAAAAATTATAACTTTTATCCTCTGGTTTTATCTCAGACGATACTTTGTTACTGTATATTGATCTGCTTCACGGTTAATGATTAGGCCCATGCTTATGATCATTCTTGGTAGATTTGCGTACAATGTTTTCGTATTTATTGCACCAATCATCTAAACGAAACCGTTGAATTCAGCGGTGGGTGTCACTTTTCACAATTAGGCAAACCGCGGAACATCGAATAAAAAATAGAATATAATTGTATACTTTAGCGATACGGTTTCGGACACTATAGGTATAGCGCATTGGAAAACTGCATACTATAATCTTCCATTATTGTGCAAATTGCAGATAGACAATTGTGCATTGGTTGAAACGCATGCTATGAAGCTTCGGATCTAGGCAAATTGGGCAAGCTTGCCAACTGCGAATTGCGGTATCCGGAAATGGTTAAATTTGCGTAAACAGCAGAGCATTTTGATTTTTAGGATTCAAGAAGCCTATGCCGAAGCTGTTCGTTTGACAATTGCGCAACTGGCTGACTTTGAATAAGTGACAATGGTTAATTCGATGCTTGGAAGACGTAAGCCGAAACGCATAAAGTGTTCGTTCGTCTACTATATTTTAGGTTGCCTGCAATCGTGTTAATCGATCTGTTTACATTATATATTCGTATAAACGTGTACACGGATTAGTTCAGTTCGACTGTTTTTATGGTGCGCGCGATCTCAGAAATAGTCTGAATGTGTAGTTGGTTTTAATTATCCAACTCTTAAGAGCTGCAACCCCAGTTGATTTCATTAGGTTGATTTCATTAGGCGGATGGTGCTCTAATTTTCTTGGTAAATACACGAACCGGCAGTTCTACAAAAAAAATAACTGGTGAGGGTCTAGATCAGGTTACCCTAGCATCAGTCGAAAGAATCGCAGATGCTTTGCTGCATAAAAAAATCTGCCTACACAGACGATATATTTTGCGCTTGATTGAACAAGAAATAGGATATGACATCTGTGTGGGTTGAGCTTACTAAGGGTGTGGCGAACACAAATCTTTTTTTCGTATTTGTTGAAGGCGGAGATGCTGCTCTGTAGAGGTGTAAGAGACGTATCCTGATGTGTGGTTTCAGGACTAAAATGGCTGAACGGCTTGAAGCCAAACTTAATTCTCCGAATGCTAACTGTACTTCTGTTGAGCATGATGGCAATTTGAATTGCAAGGATTGTTTGTTATACGGAAATCCCAGAACAATAAAATGTTAATTTCTGGTATAACCCCATTATATCTAGAATCTGCCAGTACCATATGTTACTAAGACTTTTTATAACCAACGTGCATTAATATCAGATATTTGCATTTATATTCGTATGTACTATACGTCTCGAATACTCGTACAATTACAGCAACTATGGACTAAAATATATTTTTAGCATTACGGAATAGGAACCATTAGCGAAGTCAAAGATAAATAAATTTTGTTATTTGGTTATCAGCCCTACTTAATTAGAGTATAACAAAATGCTTGCGTACGTGAGGAAAAACTAATTTTGGATTTTTGTATCGGCGTTTTGCATCGTCAGACACTTGGGCCAAGTGTGAATTCAAAACGCTCGCAAGCGTATGGCGTTGCAAAAGCTCCCCCTGATGTTGTACCGCAATACGCGGCGAGCGTAGCAGTGATAAAGCGACGTTCGAGGTTGGGAAACGAATTCCAAGTCCGAGTAATGCTTTTACTTTTTTGTTTAGAAGCTTGCCAACATTCCATTGTTCAATTTCTGCCGTATGAGTTGGGAATGCAAACTAACCGAGCTAATTCGCTTATGCGCAAAGTATCAAATGTTTTTTTTTAGCTTTCTAAGTTTCTTACGCGTTTTGAAATTTTGGTCTGCGCAAGTCCATAAATACACTCTTTACATGTACGAGTATAAATCTGTCGGCTCAACCCTTCCCTACCCTACCACACACTTATCCCGTCCCTTACTCCCATTCCACCCACAACATCATTCCTTACTGCTTGGGTCCCCCATTTCCATATTGGCGACATGTATAGCGGGTCAACGGCACTAACGTCATTAGAGGAGACTTGTCTGTTTAATGCCACGGCGCGCTCTTTTCCATCGGTATACACACCATGCAACCACCCGTCGCGGTCAATATAAAAGGTCGGGGCGCAGATTCCGACATCACTGTTTAGGTCGTTCACGCTCTTTGCCTGTTGTTACCAATAGGAAATTTTGAACCTTCAACAGTAATTGTTTGCACACAATGAATAAAACGTACGTAATTAAAAAAACATTTTAATGAAAAATGATTTTAGAATTACTGTGACTTTGAACTCGCGCAGAAGTTCATTTCGCGGGATATATTTTTTTCATGTTACACTTAATTCCTTAAGTGGTGATCAATATTTGACGCCACCAAAAATTGTCTTGGTAACATTTAATCATAGCGAGCATTTAACGAAATAATTTTTATAATTTGTTGAGTACGAATTTAATTAAAATTAATTTTTATCTGTGGTTTGGATTACCACAATAAAGTTGTAAGCACCCGTAGAATTCGTGATAATGATACCGCGATTTCAACTTCGTTCGATCGTATTAGTGCGAGCTTAAGGTCTCAGGAGGATAGTGCGTGTTAACCTACTTGTTGTGGTTAAAGACCAATAGGGAGCGGACTGACGTGAGGGGTCGCTCGCGCTGCTGAAATTTGCGCCCCCACCCCCGACTGGAAGTCGTGCTGGGCGGGGAGCGATGAACTGACCGACGGGATCCGAACCCCGCTAACCTATTTTGTTCTCGCGTGTGCTGTAAACACTCCAACTCTTTTTTTGTAATCACAGACGAAATTGCGAAACCATATACTAATGGCTATCATCACATTGGAGGATCGGTTGGTAAACGCCCCCTCCTCCTTTTCCACCACCTCACCTCCGCTCATTGTAGAGTCCATATCCCTATTGTGTCGAAAACTGGTCGATACGCTGTGAAGTCAATTGCGGTTGCGTGCGCAAAACAGTAGTAACAACCAGCCGAAGGCGTTATCGATTTTTTAAATCTTAAAATATGCGATAATATATCATATGACCCGAGCAGTTCGTGCTTTGCAAAATTCACTCGTGCTTATTAACTTAGAGACATGGGCTTATTTACGCTAATTTGTCTTTTCTTTTGTATGGGTGTGTGCGTCAAATTGAACATTGTTCATGCTGCTTTATCAAAATCGCTTATCAAAGTGGACTTCCAATTCTATTTGCAAAATATGGTAAATACGTAAATTCGATTCATTTACAGTTTTAGATCATGACGAAATATGTTTCTGTTTGCATTTCGAGGCTGCAAAATAATTAAATTATAGCTTAAAGTATCGATAATTAGTTTTCTCAAAACATAATTTACGATAGCGGTTCAAAATATTAATTTAAAATAATTCACGCAAATGTCGCTTCCTTTACTTTTAGGTTTGCGAAGCACAAGCTCCAGTAATGCCAGTAATTTATCAAGCCTTGTATATTCACGCTAACTGGTGTAAGTGGCGGCTCGTTTTATTCCACAACCGGAAGTCGGCCATTTTTTTTCGCGTCAACCATTCTAGTCGTTCGCGTTCACAATTCGAGTAGTAGGTTGTTGTTTATATTGGTTTGACAGGGGAACCCAGACTTCCGGTTCGCTCCTCTTAAGTTTATTCCACGCTCGCAAAAAAACGTTTTTTCCCGGGCGAGTTGACTTTATGCTCGTGTGTCGGGATTTGTGCGCCAATTGCCATACGGTACATGCATAAAAGCTGAAATCTCTAGAATGTGTTCGTGTGCGCGTGCTGTCCGCGCGGTATCAACGCGCAGAGAGTCTACATGAGAAATACAAGCAAGGCAGTTTCTGAATGCGCCCGAGCAATTAATCAATTTTCTGACGTGCGCGGAAACGTATTATGGAGACAGCGAAGCGAATTAAATCGATCCGTGCGGGCAAAGGGTGAAAAAAATATTTTTTTTTTCTTCTTCTTCCTCCAATCATATCGCCCCCTCCTACTATCCTCGCATTGGTATTCCGCGCTTTGAATGTATGCAGCGACGCTTGGTCGATCGGGTGTCTCAACGCTGACGATCGTAGCCTTAATGTTGTGGGAACTTGGACGCCGATTGTTTTATATTTGCCTTAAAAATTGCCTATTACATGTGCCTTAAAACATTCGTATTTATGGTCATGTCACTATGGTGCGTTTAAAAACTGTAAAAGTTTTCAAATTAATGCAGTCTCAAGACGCTTGATGTTAGAAAATTTGTCGAGATGTTTTTATCGTATCTTATATGTATTTTAGTTGGTGGTGAAAGTCGTTCATTTCGACGTATAAATAAAAATATTTAAATAAAATAATTTCAACGAATTTGTTATGTCGTGAAAAGTGTCGGTAATCTTATTTTGTCTACCATTTTCTTACTTTTTTCACAACGTGACCAAGTCACACCAACTCAATCGGAGAGATCTACTGTTTGCCAATGCACTCTTGTTGCCTCCGACTTTATTTTCAATTTTGAATCCATAAGAGGACTTAAGCTAAAATTGCTTTTAAGACAAGATTTTTAGAATTAAAGCTACTCTAGTGCCACCTGGTGTCTCCGCATGTGTCGAATGGCGCTGACTGGGTAAGCCTTACGATGTGCGAGATCGTCGTCGCTTTTGCCCATTTTTTGTTGGCTGTCGTTTTTTTTTCTCCTTTTTTTCCCCTGTAGTTTCTCTTTTTCGATCCTCCATATCCTTTCTGATAAATTATAGTCTCTCGACAAGAGCCAGTTTTCTACCCGTGCTCTCTCTCTCTCTCTCTCTCCCTCTCTCTCTCTGTCTCTCGTTCGTGTGTGTGTGTGTGTTTGGTAACGTTGCGGTGCATGGCTCGCTTGGTGGTTAGGTCCACACGTACTACAAGCAGGCTTGCGATGGGTTCCGTTTGGCCGACCCATAAATCTACAAGTCACTGACTCGCTGCTCGTGTGTGCTGCCATCTGGTGTTACAGGTAGCCGCCAGTCCGAAACAGTTGGTCGTGTTGTATTATGCCTGGATATTACCTCCAAGCCAACCTGACTCATGCTTATTCGAATCTTCTTTGACGTGTTAGCCGTCTAGATTTTTGTCGACTTTTCTCTCGTTCTGTAGTTAAGTAAAAATTATTAAATTTGTTTGCTGATTTTTCCTTGATTATCTCAGTTTGTGAGACTACAAATCTGCTCGTCCATTAATTACGGTATAACTAGGAATTGTGCCAGATCATTGAATATTTAGGCAATTATTTAAAACGAGAAGGACAAGGTCCGGTACAGCGCCGGAAAAGAGACGAACAGAGTTTTGGCAAAACTCTCAGAATATGATTAGACGTTCTAACTCAAATATTAATTATTTAAAACATTGATAATTAGAATTTTCACAGCTGTTTCTAGATAAGATCGCGTAATACTTACTTTGTACTGTATAATTTAGCTGAAATATTGAATTTTGCTATTAGTTTATTAGGCCCGTGGAAGATTTTGACTCTTATAAAACGTCAAATATTCCAAAAATTATTTGGACTCTCTCAAAGCACATTTGTCGATTTAAAGTTTTATCAATCTCGTGCGCTGTTATTAAAGTAATTTCAGTACGTTACCAGTCATATGCATGCATATGCGACTACTCTGTAGCTCTCTACGAGGGCACAGTCATATCCCTATACCACTCTAATTCGACGGTTACAAATCATAACTTAATAAGCGAAGACTGGAACAGACGATATAGCGATAGTCGCGAACTATTATGTTCCAACGCAGACGACATTTATTAAAATGTAGAAACACGATCGCGTCTGAGCAAACAAAAAAAATCTCACTCGATCGCAATAACCATGTTCGAAGCCGCCAAATCTGTCAACAACTTTGCCGGGATCTCCGCGTTTCACGTCGAGCTCGCGATATGTACTCAAGTTTTGCATCCGCTCTGACAGCGGGCAAAAAAATTAGATTTTCGTCGGGCGTTTGCGCAGTCGGAGAGACAACAAGGATGTAATCAATTCTTGTTTCACCGTAAATCCCTTTTTAACCAAAGTACCCCCAGGCCCCTCTCAACCACTTCCTGTTTTTCTCCATCTCCGCATCTACTCTACCCCTCCACCTCCTCCATCCACTGCCTCCTTCCATCATCCCACATTTTACTTCGTCAACGTGCTCGGTGCAAACCCATCCCCCATATATCCTCCCCATCTTCGTGTCTTCCATCCACACCACTTCCTTAGCTTTTTCCATCCCCCTAGAAAAATGAATATCATTCTGAGACCCACAATTAAAGATACACTAAACGTCATGTCAGCATTACCTGCAATTCTTGTATGACTCAATTGTCATTACAATTACAATGCGTACCCGAGAGAAACCCGGTATAGACCCAGATCCCTGGTTTCTGAAGAAGAGCAAAAAAATTAAATTGAACAAATCTGCTCTGCATTCGGTCACTGCACTCGTCCTTCAGAGCATGCCGCCCTTCTATTGGCGCGTGCTTTTCAAGTGCACATAAATACTCACGAGGATCTGAGGAGGATACGTAAACAGGAGTCCAAGATGATGAGTGGAGACCATTTCCGCGGAAACGTACGAAACATCAGTTTCAGTGGGGCGTCGTGCTTTCGGCGTCGTCGTCGGTGCCGCAGTGTCTCCATTAACGGCCCGCGTCAGGACGACCCCCGTCTAGAATCTCAAGTGCCGCCGCTATTACTTTTGTACGGGAATTAGGTTTTTAGTCTGCGCGCGCGCGCGTACGAGCGTATATGCGCGTACTCACGCGGCGCGCGCCGCGAAAAAAAAAATTCAATTTGCCAACAACAGTCGTTGAACGAACATCTATTGAAAAGTTGAATGCTTGTTTGATTATGCGGCAAAGTGGTTGTAACATTAAGGAAAAATTATGGAAGATGGGTGCCTGAGAAAGGGGGCCGAGTTTGCTCGTTGTAGATGGGCTTGCTTTGGGGAGGTTGATCTTTGTTGGAGGAGTGTATTTGGTGGGGTGGGTGAGTTGTTGTAACATTAGATATTGTATGCTCTATAGCGAGATGAAAATGACGGGAAGGGGGGGATGTGGTGGATGGGGTAAATTGAGATGTCGGTGATGGCAATGTGTAGCGGTTCGGTGACAGCCATTTTTTTATTAGAGTTGTCATTAATAAGCACGTGGTGGCGTGAGTGTGAAGTTTGTAAAGGACTTAATCAAACGTAAGACTTGTAATTTGACAATTTATTTTTAAGATTTCTTATGGCTCACCTCGAAAAGGTTCGCTATTCGGTTGTCTTATGGCATTTCTCC
>JAUJYS010001335.1:0-17811 GCA_033995665.1 Melogona broelemanni | reverse complement strand
TCAAAAAAAAAAATCACATTGTACCCGCCCCCCCCCCCCCCTCACACACACACTCCCGTCCCACCGCACCCAATCCGAAGCATATTTAAAACTCTTTCGCGTGTCGTAACATCAGTAATTGCCTCCGGCCGTTGCACACGAAGTAAAATAAAGCGCGCGGTTTTGCGACCGGCAAATGCTTTTTTAGTGTCGTCAATTTGGCGCTGCGCGTATATGTAAGTTTGAACGGTATACCACCGTTGCCTGACGAAATTTTTCTTCATTGTCCCAAGGCAGTTACACTTGCAAGAGAAAAAATCACAGCCTTTCGAAACGCGCCACACATTAGAATGTAGTTGACGTGGGGCAAAATAATATCTTCCAAGCGTGGCTTTGTACCTGAACAAGAGACGCCATCCTTAGCGTTACTGTCTACTTTTTTTTCATTTCTTACCATTGTAGTGAATATCACGATATGAGATTCTGGTGCTCTTTGACAATGTGTGAGGGGCACATTTTCTCCAGAACTCCGGGATCGAATAAAATAAAAATGGGAATCGAACCCGTGAATCAAATCCGGGACTGCACTGGTTACACATTGCAGATTAACACCCATGATCCCTTTTACATACTGGCAACAGATGGTATCACACGTTTCTAAAAAGTATTGGTGACTATGGATTAATTATACAAAAAAAACCTCTCGTATCTCAGATCGAGAAAAAGTAAATTACATCACTATGGTAATAAACGGCTCAATTGGAGGTTTATCAGATCGTTTATTGTAGGCAACTGCTTAAAAGCTATTTTTTGGCTTCTTATGTATCGCTCTAATGCGCTATCTAAACATATCTATTTGACTAGATCGGATGTCTCCTTTCCGACTCCAGTAATGTACACTATGTGTTCACATTATTAGGTCATTACACCATTGGATCATAGCTATATAGTAACCTAATAAATTAATCACCCAACCGAGGCTTCCCACAATGCTAGTATTTGCGAAAAAAATAATTGGTACAGGTTCGTTTAGCCTAAAAAGGAGTATACCGCGCGTGATAGGCAAATTTAACCCATCGCGCGTGAATTGTAAACCGTAATCGCGTTCCCCATTATTGCTCGACAAAATTGAAAATTTATCACAGGGGATCTTTTGGGTGTAATCATTAGCATCACCATCCTCATCATCGTTGCATTCATTGTCTGCTGATGGGTTCCCGACGCGCATGCGCAGATGCTAGACTTTGATAAGCCGTCATCTATATAAACTTGAGAGATTGCGTAAGGGAAGAGACGTGTTTGCAAATTGCATGTCGTGCCTACGTTGGAGTACTTCCGCGTCTTTGTATTGGCGTATGCGCGTCGCCTATATGCTAATGGGGATCCCTTTGTTTTACCGCTATATTGGTAATGGATTGCCAAAAAAATCCTTCAAAAATGGGGGCACTTATTTTCACTTCAATACCACATAATTTATGGATCATATTATTTTAATAAATCAGATATGACTGTCTTTATTTTTTTGCAGAAAATGTTTGTCACTCACTAGTTGCTTGTTGATGTTTGCCTAATATATAGGGCAATCGTTCGATTTTAGATATAATGTGCTCTTAAGAGTATTATTATTTTAAGGAAAATGTACTTGAAATTCCTGTCATAATATTTTTTTTTTAATTTTATTATTCACCGTAGCGCCTTATGCACTACAGGATTCTCACCATTCTAATTTCTTGTGTAGCAATTTATGTTGTATGTCATCAATTGACTAGGTTAAGCTTTCCAGCCAATCAGAACGTGTTATCAGGATTTCTAATAATCGAACAAATCCAACATTTTTTATTTGAAAACGCAATATACATTATTGATGTGATAGAATCCGCATCAAAGTAAGAAATTTGAAAAAAATATAAAATAGAATCTCGTTAACCATGCCGATGATATTCGCTTATCACAATCTTACTAAGCAGAATTCGAATTTAAACACGCCAAAAAGGATGTCGATTTCGCGAATCCACTTTGGGCGATTCTTATTCCGTCCGCCATTTCGCACTGCACGCTATACGCACCAACGCTCAATTCAATTCTAACCGTATTTTTGCATCCTCATGCGACCATTAGTCAGAGGCACTAAAATAATAAATATTTGTAGAGGTGCTCGCTAGATGGCGCTCGAACAAAACAGCTAAGCATGACAATTTCAGCAACGACACTCTCTTCCCGTGGTCGCCCACAAATCTGGCAATTGTCGACGAAATGAGCGCCACCTAACGTTAAAACACCGCGCAAATACTGAAGGGAATAACTCGCGCTTCAGGCCTACATGAGTGTGCAAAGGGTCTTGGGAGGATAATGCTGCGAGTCTATAATACGCCAGACTGGTTCTGTTTTAATAATGCGACCCAATCTTTATTGACGAGGTGAAATTGTTTATTGAAGCAATAAATGGCGTCCGCCAGGCGCATGTTAATAATGAATCTCCAGACCATTAGTCGGCCTTGATGAATAGTCTATGTGGATATTGCGAGTAGAAATAATGCAGATTCCTGCGAGCCAATAATTAAATATGCAATTGATTATACCGACGAATTTGGACTGCGCATGCACTACCGTTATTACCATTCTTGTCACGTTTCAGCAAACGATGGGTTGCTAGGTTTGCTAGAACACGTGACAAAATGATCACGTCTGCGTGTAACTTGGCAAAACGCTCACAGTAACGATTTGCAGATGTAATTAATATGTTCGAATATTTTACGTACTTGAAAAAGTGAAGGAATAAATGTTTCGAAGCCGTATGGCTTCGTTCATTATATTGGGGAAAAACATGGACAAATTAGTGTCTATACTCAAAATTGAGATGCAATAATTCGCTGTTTTTATAGGATAGATATCCAATACACATTTTAAACACTTTTTAAAACGAAAATTTGAAATTCATTTTTTTCTTTGTTTGCATTGCGGACCCGGAAATCGAGGGATGACGGCACAGTCAACATACTTTGATTTTCCGACGCAGCTACGCGAACCATGGCTGTTATTGAAATATTAAGCACTAACATTGAAATATTGCTAAAGCTAATGAAAGTAATGAAATTCTTAGAAATCGAATCATTGCATTCACGTTTCAGAGAGTTGGTTTTGCTCATTGCAGTTACACTATAAAAAGTCAACAATCAGAAACTATCGATAATTGATTTTATCCGATCGCCCATTAAGAATACTCAGCAACCCTAGCGGTGAATAGGAATATGTCTAATCGCCACTGTAGCAGCGACGATCGCAAGCTGACGTCAGCTGACCAAGTGTGGGCTACCTTGTGACGAAGCGCGGCGCCCATTCACATGCATGTCAGATAACAGTCGCACGCACCAGCTCAGCCTGCTATTATGTACAACGCTTTCTCTCGCTCCGAGCCCAGCTTTGTAAAACCCGACAGCGGAGCTAGCGCGAACGCAGATCCGATTCCAACGAATCGTCAAGAGTGAAACTAATTTCTAAATCGGTAGAACCGCACATGTACTTAAACCAATAAAATGAAGCACCAGTTATATAAATTTGATCCTTTAGCCGTGATTCGCAGTATTTTGGCCCAAACGTGCCCGTCGTGGATGGATATTTTCCCGCCATACGAATTTAGGTGGTGCGCGCCCGGTAATCTCCCATGAATGGAAAATAAGGTTTTTCCGTTTTTCACCATACTTTGTATACTTGTACGTACAAAAAGCGTGTTCGTTTCTAGAGTGAATTTCTGACGAGCCATGCGCTGGTTTGCTATTGCGAGCGCGGCGGGTGCCCAGGGATAACGTAATGTAATATTCAACCGACTCGTTTCTATAGCCTAGATCGCGTTTCCTTTCAAAGTGAGAACTTTTCTCGTCAGCTCTATCTCCTCCCATGACCTGACATGTGTCATAGTCTCCGTGGAACTGCTTTCGGGTGTATAAAACAAAATATTTCAATGTCTAGGGATTTCTTCTGATATTTTCTGGTAAAAACGACTTGGGACAAATTTCGAGCAGGAATTTTGTGTTTTGACTTGCACAAAGAAACATGGCGGCGGTCTCCGACATAACTAACCAATGACGTCACACAGACGCAAGTGCGGGCGATTGGCAATCCAAAAAGGTAGATCTCTACAACGCACTGATATGTGCGCGAGGTCATTCAATTTCGTAAATGTTTTTTTTTATTTTAATTGTAAGTTTACTCCTATTGCCTTTTTTGTAATCACATTGTATTGTGCTGTTTGTGCGAGAGTATGTGTCGTTTTGTACGGGCACGCATGCAGGCGTATCAAGGCAGAAATCGCAACACTGATATACAGTACGGCATTGTATGAGGCACCGTCAACAAAGTCTGCACCAAATTGCAACAGGATGCATTGAAAACATCCTGTCCATGGGAGATATGTCTCCTTAACAAATAATATAAAAAATCGAAATTTAGCGACAAATTCATCTGTATACAGTAATACAACATTAATAATACATATCGGAATATTTATGAACACAAACACAAAATTGACCAGTTGCACACGCAATGTAAAATCGCCGATAAGAAAACAATGTGATGAACGAGTTTCCAAAATGATAAAACAACTTACTTTGGTGTTCGATAAACGTCATACTCGGATAAACGCGACACTCTTTGGAAAAAGTTCCCCAAAATGGTTAGTTGACACCGCGATACGGTAAATTTTTTTTTAAAGAATCGTAAGTCTTGTCTGTGGCTCTACGCCATCTGAGACGATGGATCAGTCCCACCGTCTCAGATAGCGTAAAACTTTCAGAGTATAAGATAACGTAACGTTACTTTAGGATAAGAACGCTAGTTTGCAAAATGTATCATATGCAAAATGGTCAAGGTATCTTGGTGGTCAAGTATCTTGATCCGGTCCCCGGAGGAAACCCCGGATGACCGCGCTAGAGTCTCCGCCATCTTTCCCGCGCCGGGGGCTATCAATTTTATTAGGCGGCGCTGCGGGTCCACTCCCGCTCACGATGATTACCAATGAGCTTAATGAATGCTGCTTTGTAACCGATACTTTTCCTGCGTACGGTGAAAAGGCGCTGGCTGGATACTGTGCGCAATTCTCCCCCCGAACACCTAAGCGCACAGTGCCGCGCTTTTCACGCAGCGGATCCGTGAGCTGCCAAAACACCTCCCCGATTAAAACTGACACATGTGGGTAATTCTCACTGCCCATACAGCCCAGAGCACGATAAGTTCGAAGTCCAAGTGCGTGTTCTCGAGCCAAGTTTACTTGTTTGCTTGGATAGGGATAAGATATTATTATACACAATATTTGATAATCTTAGAATTGTGATTTTAGGCTAAACGGATAAATATATTCTAAAATTATTTTATATTAAATTTAAATAATTTTTGAATTGATAAAATAATATAATATAAAATAATTTTATTATTTTATATTACGGTACAGCGCCGGAAAAGAGACGAACAGAGTTTTGGCAAAACCCTGTTCGTCTCTTTCCCGGCGCTGTAATGGACCTCGTCCCTCTAAGAACATTTTAATTCATAGACGTCCTAACTCACTATTAATTATATATATTTATCAGCTTGCTTCACGAATGACGTTAAGGCGCATGCTTGTGATCATCTTTTTGTACAACTTTCACGTTTTTAAGATTCTGTATACTTGTTTAATTTTTAGCTTTCTAAAATGTTGTCCAATAAAGTTAACACCTTTCGTGAAATATAGTTTCAAATTTTAAAAAAAATCAATTTTCGCATTTACTGTACACGCATTTATTCATATTTCTCTCTAGTCGGAGAAAAGTTCAAATTCATCTTAAAAATATTGATATTTTTTTTTTCATTTTCTTTCTACAATTTGTATTGCTACATAGTCGAGAGCCTGTATTTATGCGTAACAAGTTCATATTTTCAGTTTTATTTTTATCGCAGACGCTGTTTTAAGAACGGAGCTATGACACGTGGGAATACTACACCGCTGGTTTAAAATGCTTCTTCGCTGTTAAATTTAAGTAAAGTGCATTTTCTGGCGTGACGCAGTTTGAAATTCACGTAATTTGTGATGCAGATTGGTTCCATTCATGGCTATATTTCGGGATAATGCTCAAATATATATGCGCTCACGCATCCTCACCCCAACACATAACTCCTCGAATTTTATAGTGAAAGAGAACATATCGAAAGAGCTCTAAAACGTTTCGCTAGAAATATTCTCGCTAGGGAACAAAATCATTCAATGGCGCTTTAAACTTAGAACTATTTATGTAGGTCTGCAACGCGATCTTTGCGGTAAGGATTGACACGTTGGCCAACATATTGTCTTACCTCTGCCACAAGGATTTGTGAACTCTTTCAGGTAGATGCTACCCCAGCACGCGGAGTCAAAACGACAGCTCATCGATCTATCATATCTGCACTTGACAAAAGTGCAAAGCAATCCTAATGGAAGGATTTTCCGGTATAATCACATTGCAAAGAATATATTTTTAGCAGCTTGACGGACAAAAAATAATGTAAACAAATATCTGCACTTCCAAAGACACGTTTTAATGTTTCAACGGATATGTCCCCATGATATCAACAAGTGGATGGGTTTACGGGGGTGCACCACTCGTATCCTGACCACGATAGGCATTTACTGCGTAGTTTGCACAGCGGAATCTCCCGCAATCTCAGCTTCGGCCTCTTTTCCGATTTCATGTGGCGTCCACTACCAGCGGCGCGGGTCATTTAGCGGATTAATTGTAAGAAAATTAGTAATCCTTGTGCAATTTTCTTGGCTCGATCGTACGTTATGCTTGCCTAGCCTAGCCGTGAATCCAAACTTTTGCGCGTATTTGAGCGGACATCGATTTTAAACATTTAATTCATGTCAAACAAATGCAGAGCTGACCGATTAGGTTTGATTAAATTTATATTTTTCACTAAAATATAAATATAACCAAATATAATAATTAAAATTGCACCAGAGATTGTAGCGCCATCTGGGCATCATTTTAGATGATTTCAGCAGAACTTTAATAAAAGTCTTGCGGTGGCCATCATTACTGGCATTTGGCGGTACCACCCCTAATGTACTGTACAGTATTGCTTAAATCATTAGTGCATCTACTCTTTCAGAAAATATGACAAACCAAGCTAAAAAACGAAATTTATTTGTTATTTATATTTTACCTTAAACTAATGAAAAAGGTAAATAATATTTTCAAATTACGAGCATTTTTTGCCAATTAAAAATAAGCCCATTTTGAAAGCGCACTAATTTTCAAAATATATTGCTGGAAACATGTCAATGAAAATATAATATTATTGAAATTATAACATGTTATAATAAATGTAGTAATATATATTATAATAAATGCTTCGAACATCCTAAAATGCAACCTATATCACATATTCTTAGCAACCATTTGGTTCAGGTCAATAAACATAAAAGTAGTATTATTACTTTAGCAAAAAATTTAAATAGTAGTGACGATTTAGGAGATATTAGGTAAAGATATTAGGAAACGATAATAGTAGCATCTTAGGAAATTTTCCGAAAATCTAGAGTTACCATAATATTTTAAGCAAACAGTACATATAGCTCTTGTTCTATTGGTAAATTGTGCGGTAATTTGGGTAAGTACTCAGTCCATTCGTTTCTCTAAAACTTTGAATATGGAATATTGAGAATAATAGTTAACATCAATTATTGAATGATAGGAGGCGGTATCATGCGCTTCGCGCATGACGCTAAGACATAATATTATTGAAGTTAAAGTACGTTTTCTGCAAGATCAAGTATTGAATACCAACTATGGTCTATTTGAATACGTTCAACAACGAAGTCCTCCCATCCTCGCTGTATCGCTTTCAGAGTTCAACGCTACTGCGCTGAACGATTTTCAATCGTTTACGTTGAGTTTCTCAGCACTTGCATCCTTTTGATACCGGTAGTTTAGCGATAAGTGTCCATCGTTCACCATACTCGTAGTTTCATGAAACCCGAACCTAAACCAACTTAATTTTTTCCCACTATTGTTAATGCCGTAAGGCCGTAGTTTGAATATATCATGTGTATTGTTTAGAGGATAGTTCGGTTCTAATTTGGTTTGAATATTATTATTTAATTTAGTTTGATTTAACCTAACTGTCACGATTCTTTCAAAATCATGAAAATAACCGTTAATTTTAATTTTTATTTTTGCTTAGATTATTTATTTAATATTTTATTACATTTGTTTTGCTGGATACTTTGATGACTGTAGCAATGTGCGAGTGGCAAATATCGAAATAGTTATATATTTTTTTTCATTACAAACGTTCACAAAAATATCAAAACTATATTTACTTATTTGAATGAAATACTTCTAAAACTATTGCACTTGATAAAAAGAGAAACTTTGATTGAAAATAAAAGTGCACATACATATCAATTTGGGTTTAGTAAAAACATCAGACAATTTTTCATCATTTATTCTACTATAGCTTTTCATTTTCAGCATTAGATATTTATGCTTTAAATGGCTTACTGGATTCAAACCTGTGCACGTCGAAAAGGTAAACTACTAAAATAAAGAATACACTAAAAATAAACCCCAATTTGCTATGTTATTTATGTGATTGGAGTCTTGGCATTCGCCGATCCGCGTATACGTACACGTTGAGGGTTTTGCTGGAATATTATGATCTACAAAATTTAGCTGCTCGAAAAGGTGGATAAATATTTGAAAACGACGTGCACTTAGTTGTCTTGACAACGTAATGGAGAGTAATAGACGTAGCCCTCAGCACTTAGGTCCGTGCGCGCATTGATACCTATCCTTTTACCATGCACATGTTTACGGCAAGGCGCACCGAGGCGAAGGAAAAAAATAAGACTGTCGCGGTTCTCATTTAATGGGTGCTAGCTCAGTTCCCCTCTCCCCATTTATGTGAAAAAGATATTTTAGGATGTCTGGAATTTCGTTAATGCGATTGTGTTCCAGGACGGCGCTGGATAATAGACGGATAGAGAGATGAAATCCAAGAATAATCGCGGTAAATTGAGATGAGAATGACTTTTGGGTAATTTCTTATTGTGCCCAACTAGTGTGGAGTTCAGGTTTGGTGGGTAAAACGCCCTCAACGTTGACATCTGATAAAAGGAAGGTTCTGATGGTTCCATTCAATTTAAAACAACTTTTTTAGTTTTAATTGCAAATTTGAAATCGATTCGACATAATTATCACTTTTTGATTATCCGCACGATGTAACGCCGAAGGAAAACGCCGTAGTTCAGTGTGCAGCGATTCCGGGTTCGACTCACGGCTCGGGCTTTCGTTAATCGTTCCTAAGGTACAGGTAAAAATATGCCCCTTCTATAATTTATCAAACGATAAGCCTGTCATAGAATATCTTGTTGTGATGTTAACTTCAGTGATGAAGATGATTGATCAATCAAAATCAATGTCAATAAAAAATTTAAAAAGCTGCAAAAATTTCAGAAGTCATTCTAAAGAGAAATGCTGGCTTCTACCACCACGCGCGCTGGGATCGACTTTCGGTACCAGCTTAAAGGATGCTTTTGCATGGACATTAGATGTCCTAGAATATATTATAGTAAGCGCAAAGAGCAAAAATCGGTGCAATGAGCAAGCCACGATGACAGTCGATAGTGATGAGGAGACACGTAATGCGCCCTCTGACGTAATTTGGCCTGACTTCAGCAATGCCCTCAACGCTATTGCGCGACGATTATGCACGAAAAGCAGGGGAGGGACAATCGGCGATCGGCGCCAGAGTGCGCGCGTGCCAATGAAATTGTAACTTCCGCTAAACATGACGCTGAATTTGAGCGTGAAATTTATCATTGTCGAAGTGAAGCGTTGCGTGAGTTTTCCGCGTTATTAGACGGGACGCCAGGGTGCTGGGGCGCGTTGGATCACGGCCCACATCCAGCCATGCGTGGGGAGGTTTTAAAAGTGATCGACACGGACTATTTTAGCCTGCGGGGACCCGAGCCGAGAAATCTAACTTCTCTCACTCTCGTGCTCATCCAATCAAGAGTGGATGAAATCCAACGAAGTTAAAAACCTAGAAAACCCAAAAACCCAAAAAAATATGGTAGAATCGCGCAGTTCCTTTCGCTCTACAAGATCGCAAAGCCTTTAGTGAGAAACTGATGAATTCCACGTTTACAGTGAACTAACTCTTCAAAGCACAGTATAACAGCTGTATAGGATACATATAGGATCTACAAAATATGATCCTATAGGAATTATATAAAGACCACGTACGATTGTTTAGGGCCAGCACCAAAGAATTGTTTTTTTCAGACAACGACAACGTTGTATCGTTATACATTGTGACTATGGCTAAGGAAAATGGTATGGAAGTCGACAGGTCTTAGGATGATGAAACTGTTCGATAGACAACAGAATAGTCGTACGGCCATGTGGGAAAGTGGGAGTGGCGATGGAGGGTGGAAGAGCTCTCGTGATGCGCGAGCGCGAGCACAGCTTCCGCCATCATTACCGGTCGCTATTGAGTGGAGACGATCGTTCAGGCAGGGCGGTGGATTTTCGACGGTAATCTTGTTCATTACTGGGTCGGCTTCGGAGAATCCGCCAGCGTCTGGGTGCTACGACCAATAGCCGATGACCAGACGCCGCCGACACGCCATTTACCCATTCGGCATTGGCAGTATGGAGCCAGATACACCCCCCCCCCTCCAACCCACATTGGAAATGATCGACTTGATCTCGCTTTGTATCCAATCGCAATTCGGGTCGTTTTTGGTTAGCGACCAAACTTTATTACAAAATAAAACAAGTGTTTCATGCAATTTGCGGCAAACACATTTTCTCGTGATGAGGTGTAAACCTACACGGTCTACATTGGTGGCGCTCCGTAAAGCGAACTTAGTTTCATAAAGTACGTAATCTGTGCGAACTACCTCCTAGAGAAGAAAAAGTGCAGATGCATAGCTAAATCGGATATTAGGGTTAACAAAGAAGACGCTTAATGAAAGATTGCAATCCGGCAGGAACAGGAAAACGAATGAATTGATACTGCGAGACATAAATGAACCATCTTGAAAGCACTGTCTATTGTAATCCAAGGGAAATAGAAGTTACTTTTTCGATTTTTCTCTGGTCAACGTCATTGATTTGCAAAATGATCTTCAATTTCTCGTCGACAAATGTTCTCAATTGAGCAATAATTTAAGGTAAACTTCGCAGTATTACTTTATTTATCGAATCTTTGAATCGCGATTTTAATCAATTCATTAGTTCCATTGTACCTATTGTATATCAAATTTCAACAATAATTTGCTTTCATGTAATCTTCCAGGGCAATCAATATCAGGGTCAGTTTGTTTACTCGGACGGCGGCAGAGAGCGCAATGTCGCAACTGAACTAGGCCCGGGCGATCACGGGCCATCGAGCTTGCACATCAATTGGCCGTGATTCATTGTTATGGCGTAGTCCCGAACGATTTGCCGTTGGCTGCGACTTTTAATTCGGCAAACGGATGTTCTTGTCCGCTGAACGACAAAGAAAAGTGGCTTCGTTGTTTTTTTTCCCCGATCTATCCCCCCATAGCCAGTGCTCGACCAAGCCGAGGTCCCGAGAAGTACGACTAATTGTTTTGCTTTTGATGAGCGCAGCTATCTTTATACAGCACCATCGCATCGATACAGACGCAAACGATGTTACGTCCGGGTACATTACCGAAAGCTTCGATCGAATGGTACCGCATGGCCATGCTTGAGGTAGGTTAGCCATGAAAGGGTTTAGTTCAACCAAGCGTGTTAATTGAGAAAACATTGAGTGATGATCAAACGACGTATTCTAATTTAGTTTTCTTCAAATTGAAGAAAATTCAAATGATCTATTTGTCTTGCAATCAGAAACTTAAGCTGATCAACATTTATAATCGAATAACCAGGCGATAAACAGGGCAATGTCCATATTTTGTTTTCATTATTGCAAATTGACGCCATTGGTACTCCATCCTTACACCTTTTTGGCCGCAAACCAATTTATCAGCCTGCATGCAGACGTCAAATTTTACATTGAATGAGTGATTGAAAGATTAAACAAAATATTTGCATCGCATTCGAGCGTGAAACGTTATGTTACGCCATGCCTCTGGTGCATCCGACAACACATCAATAAGGCTCGCGACTATCAATGCGGCTAGACGCTATTTCTGCTCCGATGGAAAATTCAATTTACGTGAATAATATGAATGCTATCTGCGCGCTCTTGTAAACAACATAACCTTTGTGTCAATCCATGAACCGGGACTTATACCTACCAGCACATTGCCAGCTTATAATGGGTCGGTTAGAATTATATTAACTTCCACTCGGGATGCTATTTTACAATGGAAATAATATATCTGATACATATAGATCAGCATGTAGAGTCAGCAAGTGTGAAGGATTGATTAAATAACACAGTTTCGCACATGGACCAATATATTTTTTTAAATTTCTGATTACTGTAGTTATTATCTCTAGATGAAATTGTACCCCTCGTATGTTTAACATGATGTGCAGATATTTATCTCCTTGGCTCCATTCTGCTGTACCCCTCGTGTCGTTAATGTAAAATAAAATAAATCAATACTATAAGAAAGACTGGTATCTTTTGTATGTATTTCGTGTGTCTGTGACTCTGTAATGAGAATGGCACATGGCTCTCAGGCAATGGTTGTGGTTAGTATCGGAGTTGGACAAAATATTGGGAACAGCTCTAGAAGGTGCTCAAACAGATATGTTTCCATTATTTTGTGCAACCCCTGTAGGACCCAGCCTTCGAATCATTATGTAAACAAAACGGCGGCATAAACGCGAATCACAGCATTCCAATAAATAAATGACTCGGGTTTCACCCCAGGTGGGGCAGGTGGCTGACTGGCGTCTTATTGCTGCACCGACGAATACTTTCTTCATCCTCCTCAGCGGTCTTTCGCCAACCATTTAGCTTTTCAGTTTCGCTAGCGCGGATTTGGTTTCACAATTTTCTCCTCCCCCAATATCCCGGGCGAAGCCGGGTCCCTTTTTCTAGTACCGGTACTACATGTAATAAAAATGCATTGTTTTTAGCAATGTAACCATGTCACCATCTCTTAAATATAATCAAATATAGCAGCAGTATCAGTTTCCAGAAAATATTTCCAAGAAGGATATTATTAGAAATAAAATAAAATAAAACAAAACTGGGGGATACAGTATACAATACCATAGACAAAAACAAGATATAACAGAAGATATAATAAAAAGTAAAACACGTCACGCACAATAGGCTGTCATTCCAATAAAATTATCGATGTACCCTCATGCATGGATTTTGACAAATTTGAAAGAGTTACAAATTGACAGCTACATAGTAACAGCGCCCTTGGTGATTTTGTATAACAATTGACTAAGTATAGTTTTTGCGCACATCTTTTTTCATTACCTGTTTGAATCGACTTTTTTTTATTCCGGATCACTGTAGTGAATAACACTACAGGACTTACCAGCAGCACAATGTAGTCGTGACGATGTTCGCAATAATAAGATATTTTGCCATTCTTCTAAAAACCAGTGGCTCTCATCCGCTCAGTGAACGTCGACAGCCCTTTTATGCTTGCATGCGCTTTAAAAGTAGAGTTAATTCACGGATGAAATAGCTCCAGTTTTCCACTACCACCGACGACTCTAACGCCCAGTCGTTAAAACATTCCCCCTATTAGAACGATTGATCGAATTCTACCGCGCCCCCTCCCCCCCACCCTTGCTCCAACAATTACAGGAGGCGTGAGAAAGGAGGGCGCGTTTTCAAATAGATGGGCGGTCTGACGACCTTCTTCGAATCGTTGTGGGCGGAGAAGGGCAGCTATGCAGTTGTTCGGCGATTCCGGCAAATTATCTCTCTTCGCAGAACTAATTACACTTCAGGAAAATCGCCATATACCGCCTTTTTCCTCCTTTATTTAAAAGCCAATCTCCTGTTGCGCCGCGAACACGTTAGAGCTTCCGGGGAACAACGTTACCTTTCTTCACCGGACGAGGAGTAAAGTTCAACTCGTCCTGTTTTTAACTTGTGGGTATCGTACCTTGCAACTTATTGGAGGTTAAAGGTGCAACAAGTGGGGAATAAATCGGACTAGACAGGCATCACATACATGTACTTGTTTATTACTTAATTTAAACAGCGCTTTCCATAGCTATAAATTACGGCAGCATGTCACGGCAAAATTTCTATCACATTAAAACTAACTCCTCGTCGTCGTACTGTGAATGAACTTAAATTCATCCCTCCGTGCGACATCCATTCATTAAAACTAATTTTACAGCTATCAGTTATTATTGCCGCAGTAACACACGCTCAAAACAAGATTGAGTGCTTAGTTTGGCGTATCACAAAAGTACGATAACGATATAGAAAGTTTAAAGACACTATCGACACAACCATAGAGTCTGCTCGGTGCGCACCGAGGATTAACGACGACGACTGTTGAGGGACATGCCTGCAGTCGTCAGTATTTTTATGTATTTCCTTATGTTTGATTCCTTATGTTTGAGTACGATAACGTTTTCATCCTACACTTAGGCAAATAGGCACGCTGCGAAGTCAGATGTGTTTGCCCGAATTTAGGGGAAGCGTCTTTGTGGAAAGGGGAATCTTTTTGTGGCTAATTGGAAACACAAAACGAAAAAGGAACATGTAATACAGTAATTTTAGCCAAAAAATAGCCCTAACCAGGACATTTGAAATAACAAGCTAAAATCAACTCCTACGTTAGCACATGTTTGAAACATAATGACGCCCCACCATGATCACGATTGCATTATCATGACATCAATCGTCCTACAAAAGTGACATCCAAATCCAGTGTTGGGTAGGAACGAAACGGAAAAGTTCCGTTCCTAGAAACACCTGATTTGGGCGCCATTTTTTCGCATAGGGTCCCATGTAGAGCATAGTGTTTAACCATGTAGCTCAAAAAGTACTGGTCTGACGCAAAACATGTTTGATTCAGTTTTATGGCAAATTGTATTATCCACAAATTTTACATTGAATAATTTCCTCTAAAACTTATACGAACTGAGTAAGGAGCCAAAAACTGATTTTGAGCGCCATTTTTTCAAAATAACGGATTTTCCCCAAGATGGATTTTTTGGGAATTTTGGGAAATCAATCAGAACACCATTATTAACATTTCCATCAATTTTCAGCTTATTATTTCAAATGTCCGAACACCGATTAATTAAATTGTGTTTGCGATAGATACACTTCAAATTTAAGAATGAACAAAACTTCAGCCTTCGCAAATACCATAAAATAAGGAATAAAAATAACAAGTGTTAAATATCGTAGAAATCCTGAACATTTTCTATTTTTCAGCATAATATTGTTAGCATTAGATTGTTGAGGCGCATGTCTGCACTCGATAAAGTTTTAAATTATATGTCCTAGACGTCGTTTACTATTTGATAATGCAGACAATTGTTTTTAACGACGCGGTAGCAGCGTAACACAAGACTGTCAACAGTGTTATAGCGGAAGCTAGTTTCGAAATCGCAACACTGCAGACCCCGTCTTCAAAACATTAAAACGCAATGGAAACCATTGCGGTGCAATTTTCCAATGCGATTAGCCATATAATGAGAGCTCTTAACAAAGGCGGTTTTTCTTTAAAACGTCTCGTATAATTCAGTGCGACGCCGCCCCTCTTGACCTTGACACGTGCTCCTCCTCAATAGAGACTCGGCATTTCTCCTGCCTCCAACATACATATATAATCGGACTTGAGTAGACGACTACGGGATTTCCTCGCGTTACCAAACTTGCTCTTGGAACATTGTTGAAAGGAAAGCTTGAAATGGTTTTCTTTATTTTTTTTTAACTGGAACAGTCGTTCCTTGTATTGTGTGTAGAAATTTTTAATAATTGATATTTAAATATTAATACTCTGCATTAAACATATTTATAATTGAAATATTTAAAATAAGTGATAATGTTCAAATTTAAAGCCCACAGGATAAAAATCCTATTTACTAATGGAATCGTTCGTATAATTGGAATTTTATATATTTTCATCCAGTCAGAGGCAATTTTTTAATAGAACGAATAGATAATATCCTGGTATTATTTAAAAATACATTAATATAGGTTAGAAATGGAATAAATAAGAAACTGGATATTAGTTGGAACTGGAACGGTCATATTTTTACAAAGAAGGAACGGAAACTGGAACAGGTTATTTTTTAAAAGAACGAACCACAGCTCTCGGGTCAACCGTAACGAGCAAGACGGGCGTCCCACAGGTCGAAAAATAAATGTCACGGTTAATGACGAGCAAGAAGACAGATATGGGGGCAATTGCGGTCGGGCGTATTTTTCCAGATTTTTCGCCACCCCCGCTCCGTAATATTCCCCTCGGCTCGCATTACGCGGTTAGCCCCGGCTTCGGCGATATCGTCGACGGGCGATACGGCGCGCTCAAGTCGGCTTTACCAGTTAGCCCCACACACACGTACTTACGACCCCACAGGAACCAATGTACACGCGGTAATAGCGTCGTGTTGTCGCATTTGGCGTTTTATTCGCTTACACTCTAATGTTTTTCACGGATGCGCCGCAGTTAAAACTAGTTTTTATGTCGTCCTGACTACTATAAGCCATACCTATAAATTTGGGGGAGAAGTGGAAATGGCACTGCGTACGGTGGGTAAGAGCCGCTAACGAGAATATCCGCTGCGTGACTTGTCGAACCAGACTGATACGTGGTGCACCGAAACAATGCGGTAGGCTGACCTTCCCCACTATCAAAGTTAAAAGTCTAATTTAATGGTCTAATCACACTGTGACAATAATAGACTTAATTTTAAGTTTCTCCTCGTTAAATAATCTCGATGTTTTAACATTGAACTTTTATAATTTATTAAAACACATTAATTTGACACACAATATTTTCTTAATTTGTCCCCATCTTACATTTGTTACCATCATTATGACAAAAATACTTTTATACTACCGGGTGGCCTGAGAAAATGGAGCAAGACCTATTTTGGCAATAAATTGAGCAAATATTTACCGCATGATTTGAAACTTCATACAAATATTCCCAAAAGAAATTGATCATTTCAGGCTTCATCCAAAGTGTCTTCCTTTTTGCAGGGACATAGTCACAGAAGCATGTGTTCGATTAAACGATTGTTTCGTCTATTGAAGGATTATTACAGTAAACCTAAATCATGAGAACGTAAAATTGTAGATTTTATTTCCCCTGCGTACCTAACCTTTTAAATGGCAATTTATTTACGGGATCTCTCACGCTAGCAAGCATTATTTCCATCTTCACCCTAATTGTTGTTAAATTGTAGAGCAGCAGTGCCTTACACGAAACTTCGTCAGGCGGAGCTTTTTCATAGCTCTCGCTGTAAGTTTATACCGAGTGTCACGAAAGTTCTTATAACTGTATCTCATAGCCACAACTCGTATCCCGTTTGTTAAATATTGCTCAATTCCACTAAATAAACATACATACATATTAAAAATGTAATAAAAATATAATAAAATAAAAGACTTGCTTCACATTTTCTTTCCATTTGGCATACGTGAATTGCGTTTATGCGCTTAACCAAAAAAAAATAATAATAAGTAAATGCAAAAAATTTCGTTTTTCAGATAAAAACTTTCATTTTAGAGCTCATCTTAATAGAAAGTTTTTAATATTAAAAACCCTAATTTTTCAACAAAATATATTGAAATGGATGCGAAAAGCTAGGACGTGTGCAAGTTGTTTTAAAAGGGCCTCAATGATGTCCAAACAGACAAACAGACAAAGTATCGACGCTCAAGTCATCTTTA
>JAUJYS010001334.1:0-17813 GCA_033995665.1 Melogona broelemanni | reverse complement strand
AAACAATAAAAACTACACTTTTCATGCCCTCGAAAATATGACGAATTTTGTAAAAAATTCCATAGTATAGCTCATGAATTTTTCCAAAATTTTAAATTTTTTAACAATGTGAGTTAGGTGTCAATTCGCATAGATATCGACTTTTAGACTATAAATATGCAATCAGCACGTCCTGATTAGCCAGGAAAAGCAATAAAAACTACACTTTTCACGCTCTCGAAAATATGACAAATTTTGTTAAAAATTCCATAGTATACCAATCACCAAACGCATCGCAAGTTAGGGTTTATTTCGTATAGATATAGACTTTTAGACCATAAATACGCATTCAATGCGTCCCAATTAACCAGAAAAGACCCTCAAAACTAAACTTTTCATACCCTTGAAAATCTTCGAATTTTAAAAAAAATTCCACACTAGCACCTATTGCGAATTCTTAACCACGTTAGTTAGGGGTTAATTCGTGTAGATATCGACTTTTAGGCCAAATATATACATTCAGGAGACTGTAATCTGTGTCCTTATTTTCCGATACATTCTTGATGTTTATATTTCGGGCATGATATGATAAATTCGATGACATTGTTTTATATTTTTTATTGATGCTCGTAATTTGTGCTCATAAATATTAAAAATCTGCAATATTAATATATTGCAAATTTTCAAAAATTGTCTACAAATTTTTATTTTTTATTTTTTATTTATTGATAATGACATTATAGCACGCTAAATTAAGTATCTTCTGTAGTCCTTAATCTTCATGTGTTTTTCGAAACGCTTTTTAAACGAAATAGATTGTCTTTTCGAATTTAGGACCAACGCCGAAGCAGCCACGAAAGCAAAAACTGAAAATTAAAATGAAGATAAATCAGCATCAGCATAATATATATTTAGTTAATTTTTAAGATTCTGTAATCTAAAATACCTCCAGCAAGAACCGTGCACTTTGGAGACAGGTTCCAAAATTTCTGGAGCACCAATCCGACAGACAGGCTCAAGATTCCGGCCACCATTTCAAAGGCGACTACCTGAGGAGTCCACAGATCTGCCAAAGATACAACCAATTCGAGAGTAAGCGAAATGATAATAAACGAAAGAGTAGTGGGGAAGAATATATCACATTCCGAGAAGGAGTCATGCTCGCCCGTAAGCAGAACGAACCAAAGCGAGTAAAGAACTGAACCTGAAAATGGCGCCAGTGAAGAAAATCACTAATTAATCTTTGCTATAAGCACGGTTGAAAATTTCACGTTGAAACAATAGGCTATTATTCATTTAAGACTGCTCCCGGTAGTAGTCGGTCGATAGGCACAATTTAGAATTTAGTGAAATGATATTTGTTTATTTACTATTTGTATATATACTGTCAAAAACATAAATTAAACACTGTACAAAGTACTGGCCGATCAGTTAATCAAAATTTTACAATTACTTCAAAGAAGCGCAGCAATTCTAAGCGCAGCAGAATACTCTGCACGGTCGATCAGTCAGTCGTTTCTTTTACTGTTTGCACAATATTTTAATAATTCTTATTTAAATACGAAATATTGAACCTCTTACCATGACAATATTTAAAATATTTAAAAAAAAAGTATTACGTTCGCTTTTAACGATTGCAGGACACAGTGACTAATGGACTTTAGATATATGGAATTATATATTTTTTCGTCCGTTTGAAAACTGATTTTTTCAAAACTCGATTAACCATACTAAAGTGAACCCTATTCCCCGATTAAGCCTATTAAATCGAACGTTGTTCCCCCGATAAAATCTAGATATATTTAAATTACCCCAGCCATAGTCCCCCAAAGGGCTGATTGCGGGTTGAAATTGTAAAACTACATGGTGGCCCCGAGAAGGGAAGAAATTTCATACAAATACATTGGTTAGCCTCATTAGATTTTCATAACATTTTAAATATTTTAAAAATCGGTTTTGTTTCTTCGCTTCCTTTTTCTATCAATTAATTTCCCAATTTTCCCCACCCCCATATCCCGGGCGAAGTCGGGTCCCTTTTTCTAATATTTTTTATAAAAATACGAACCCAACACTACAAACGAGAGTGTGCTAGCATACTTACGCATTTGGTTACACGACATCTTGATTCTAGCCCGCGTCTCGTCAATCTTCTGCTCGCACTCGCCACTGTCCACCGCGATTAGCCGAATCTTCTCCTCCAACTCCAGGAAGAGGATCTGCAGCCGGGTGGAATGGACGGTGGGTCGCTGACGGGCGTCACCGCTGGTGGCCACGCGAGTAATGACCTCACTGGCGTCGTCCAGTCGGGCGCGGATCTTGGTTAACCGTCGGCCGACGTACTGGGTACACTGTTCCACCGTCATGCGAAGCACTCGCATCTCCTGGTGATCGGAGCACAGTTGGGTGTCGGGCGGCTGACGGACGGTGCCGGGTGCGGTTGGCGTGGCCGGGAAGCTCTGCTGACACAGCAGGGCAAAGGTCATCACGTTGCACAGAATCTGCTCTACCTGTGACGTTGCACGGAACACGTGGATCAGAATAGCTTAGCGCGATTACATTTATAAGATAAAATACATTCACAAGGGTCGATAAAAAAGTACATGTATTTTTTGTTTAAATTATTATTTTTCGATGGAATGATATCGGTATCAGGATAAGACAGAAAAATTCATAACATTTTTATATTTTCAAGACCCCTGTCAAAGAACATCCGATTTTTGTAAAATTTTGTACAAATGATGATGAGAATGTCTTCTTTGAAAATTTAAATATTGCGCCACCAATTTATCGTCACAGTGCAATTCTTAAAAATGGCGTTCATTGAAGAATCCTAAAAAAACGAATAAATCAGGCTTGGAACATCATAAACGCGGCAGTGAACAAGTGGTGGTGGATATTTTGAGCACAAATACAAATAGGCAAAATGTAGGCTATGATTTCATCATCAAAATTTTATGTAATACCAAATTTTATATAAATCGCCTTACGATGTACAGCTATACAGTATACATATTTGACATGCTGTAATACCTGTTCTCTTGGATTAGAATAGTTTAGAAGAAGTACACGTAAAATAAATACACTCGCAAGGTCGATGGAAAAGTGGTTTTGTTCAAATTAATATTTTTCGGTGAAACGACTTAAAAATAAGCTTTTTTCATTACTTCCGAATTTCGCTACTTAAAAGCATCTAAAATTGCTGGCCATTTCTCGTAATGATTGCCTTCTTTTTAATCAACTTACTTGAATGAGGTTCCGGAAGCAGGCCAAATTCTTGTGCACCAAATCGCTAAGCGCTTGACTCAATTGCGTCTCCGCGCTGACCAGCCGATCGAACTTCTGGAACACGAGGACTACCTTGGCGATGGCCTGACGACACGATCCCACCAGGTCGTCACCGACCTCATCCGGCAGTGCCTCGTCGTCCTGGTGTCGGATCGGTTGCTGGGCGGTGACGTCACTCTGCATGGCTGTGGCCCAGCGCCGGAAGGTGTCGGCGGTGTCGGACAGCATGCTGGACGCCCGCTGCTGGATATCCGAACCGATTCCCTCCTGTTCTTCCGCCTGACCGTCGTCGCAGGGCACGACGATTAGTTCGTCAGTGTCCATAAACGCGTCACCCGATTCTGAAATTTGCCAACTTTGACCGTAAGGAGGCGCTATCCTGCGATCGTTTTAACCTCTTACCGCATGATTTTTTATTTATTTTAGACGTTATAGACGTAAGTTCATAGACGAAACTCGTAAGGTTGTTGAGAAAATCACTTATTTTTCTACTAACGGGAGTTAAGAAGTTCCCAAAAAAAGGGAACCAGTTCCTAGGAACGGAACTGTTCCGTTCCGTTCCTACCCAACATTTAATTTTAGCTAAGTTACTTGTATAATCTGAAATAATTTGTAGAGGCTACATTTCTCCCAGAATTCGCATGTACAGATATACTGTGTTGTGTATTTCCATTTTCAAACGCATCAGCCCAATAATCTGACCGACTTCAACACAGATAACTCAAGTAAAAACAAATATATCAATAAGAACAGCAAAATAGACGTATATTGTAAAATTGTCACCAAAAATCAGGATAATCCAGTAGCAGAACGGTATCCGACGACTAGATATTCAAATTATTATTAGCAGAGATGGCAATTCAATTTTAATTAGATATTTGTCCGAAAAACGCGATGATTTAAGCAACAAACGTTTTAACACACACCCGATGTTCAAATTGTAAATATGGGAGACAAAGGTTTTTACTATTTATTCGCGAGTGTTAGTCGCCACGATGCACTCTGATGCTGCTCACGATCACCTTAGTCATTAAGCGCGAACCGATAATATCACAGCGATAATTTCAGTGATTATGCGGACAGAATGCGGTAACGGCCTCAGTTTCGCGTCAAATTTCTGATAGTGTAGTTGCCTTGGACTATTTTATCATTTTATGATCTAGTCGATAACAACATCAACGATATCTTGGCAACATTGTCAAAACTTTCAGAATTTAGATTGGTAGTTTCACACAAAAAAGGAACTACACCGCTCCTAACGTTCCTTCCTAGGAAAGGGAACTAAACCTAAACGTGCGGTCGCCGTAGTTGTTATTGTACTACGCCATGTGAACGGCGATCCAGGGTTTGATTCCCGGCTCGGGCTTTTGTTATTCGATCCCGAGGCACTGGTGAAAATGTGCCCATCAATAATTTGCTCTTTCGGGGCGATTAGAGGGGTACAGAATCTCCGGTCGTGTTATTTACTTCGATCATCGATTGCAAAAAAAAAACAAAACACGTTCCTAACGTTATTTCCCCCCCAAAAAGGAAATATACCATTCCTAACGTTCCTTCCTAAGAAAATAAACCTTTAGGTTCTTAAGTTTCTCAAAAAAGGAACCAGTTCCTAGGAACGGACAAACTAAAGAAGTGATAATCCGTCGAATATATAATGGGAAAATTGTCTATGAGCCATGGCGACTATTACAAATTATAACCAATCTTTCTTCGCCTTTCAAAAAATAACGGAAAGACCGCCAAACAAAATAAACAATAATTCATTTAATTATGCAAAGTCACATGTTTCTGAAACACAAAAGCGTTTGTCACATATTAAGGCGACTTCAAGTCAAAATCCCTCGACAAGCAAGTAATTTTTTTTTCGAATTTTAAACAAAATGATCTTCCTGAAGTGACGTAGGCTACCGATTAATTTCGAGAATAACTTCTGCAAAAAACAGATAACAGGTAAAGCACATTGGACAACAATAAAAAAAAGAGATTATTCAATTAAATTTCTGGTCCTGTTGTAATTTTCGACCTCACAAAGGAAAACGAAACTCTTTATGAATACAAACAATACTGTACAAAAATATAAGCAACAATTAAGTCTTCAGTGAGGGTTCATTGCATTTGCATTTTTCCTGTATAAGTCATCATATTCTAAACATGTAACTGGATTATTACACTCCCATATATATATATATATTTTTTTGAGATAAATAAATAATTTACAAAAAAATTGTTTAAAAATATTATCAGATCTTAGAAGCACGAACAAACACTGGAATTACATGAGGCAAACTATTTTCTCCTTGAATGTATCGTGCTTAAAACTGGAGGATTAGCGATAATTTTTCACAAATTTTACGAAGTCCATAGAAGTTTGCAAACGTGATGATAATAAAACGACGAACCTCTCTTAAATCTAATACCCCTTTCACGCGACAGCATGATAAGCCGGCTCGGATTTTCAAAATATGATAGAGTTGTTGACGATTTGAACCATTTAGAAAATAAGTCTGCTTGCTGACCGTGCAAAAATGACATTGAGGTGCAAATTAAAAAAATAATCTTTGCAAAGCCACACCAAAACACAAGCACAATTCCATACACACACAAAAAAATAAACACTATATTGTCGCTATTGGTTTTGGTTTTTCGTGGTTATTTTTGCATAATCGGTTTCGAAGTTATAAGTGAACGACATTTACAAGAATGACTGTCATTTCTCCGGCAAGAAAAATTCGACAACGACGACGAAAAACGAGAACGTGAAAAGTTGGTTTGATCATCCTACAATATACGAATGAAATTTTAATTTCCTCAAGAACACATCACAATAAAGTTTTTTAAAAATTTAATATTTTTTTAAAGCCAAACTTCGTAACAATTCAATCAATTCGTAATACTCAATGATAATGCAAAGTAACTCCTCAAAAACGAATGATTTTACAAATTTTGTGACAAAAGAGTGATTTAAAAATGTTCAAAAACATGAACAGGAAACAAAAATTAATATAATTTTTGGCGAGAACGACATACATTTTGTCGTTTTTTTTAAATAAAAATCATCTCGAAATACGCCATTGTTTCACGATTAATCAGATCAAACTTCCATTTTCTTACAAAACCCTCAAAACTCAACAATTTCTCCCACTCTACTCACGCCCTGATTCACACTATATACAAGGGCGGGGGTCGTTCAAAAAGTAGTAAACTAGGAAGGTCTACTACTTTTGGAACGGCCCATAATAAAATGAAACGGCGCGGTCTGCGAAAAAATAAGAGAGAACCGCCCATATGGTGAACAAGGAACGTTGAGATTAGTAGAGCCCAATAAGGCCAAAAAAAGGTAAGTCGATTTGAATGAGTTGATGAGAGGTTGAAAGAACCGGGTCGGAATTTTTCAGATACGAGAGAGTAGCAAAATAGTGTTAGCCGCCATTGCAACAGACATTGAGACTAATACGTGTATATGCTACTGTAGTTTGTATATAAGGGAATGGAAATTTACATATTCTGTAAGAGACTGAGATCAGAATCGGTACGACCAGCCCTTCTTTATTTAGGCAGATTTGGCGGTGTCTAGGGACTAAAATGGAACAGACCTTAACCCATTTACCTTTCCAAAACACTAAGACAAATTCATCTAGTGTCACGTTTTCATATTATTTCGACCATTTATTATGAGATAAAGCTCAAAATTCAAGCAAAAAATATCATTTTACATGTAAACTAAGATGAAAAATAATAAATTAATTTTTTTTCAATAATTTATTTGAGACAAGAATAAATAATTGGACATTCGTTTTTTATTTTTTTTTTGAAATGATCAGTCATTTTCCTAGCGGTCCACCAGTGGTACACCCTGCTATTGGCCGTTGGAACATCGAAAAAAAAATTTAATTTGTTTTTCATTTGTCAAAATGAGAAAAATTAAAAAATCAAAGTTGTAGTCCAAGTTGTAGCAAAGGACATCCGGCATATATGGGTTAACTATCCGGAAACATCGGTTGAAAACCTGTTGAAAGTTTGTCAAAAAGAATATGACTAGAGTTTCGCGCTTGTTAAAATATTATGGGCGTTCAACCATTAAAAAAATCTAAAATTAAAATAAAAAAGGTTTAACAGATTTTAATGAAATTCGGTAACCACAATAAAAAAAATGTCCAACTTCCAAAATTTAAACAAATAAAAAAAAAGTCGAAAGAGCCGAAAGAATGAGCCCACCGAAAAAAAAACCACCAGCGCATTTACAATCATACTCCAGTGACAAAATTCAAACTCAAATTGGTAAATAAAAAAATTATTCGCCAAAAATAAAGGAACATTAGTTCACCTTCGAAAAAAAAAACGAAAACACGATTTTACTATTTTACATCCGGGTTAAAGCCACAAAAAGCGTGCACACACTAACCAACAAAAAAAACTTCCCTCCAATAAAGACCGCCGCCACGCCAAGGCCAGCGCCATCTAACAAGGAAAGGGACAGCACCATCTACCGGGGCCACATCGGCAAACCGAGCCCCACGAAACCAGGTTCACCCCAATTTAAAAAAAAATCATGCACGACGGTGTGATTTCAGGGCCAAAAGAGAAGATGACGAACGACTGACGAGAGGAGAAAACAAAAGCGTCTATAGTGACTACAGTCTCCGAAAAAAAATTTTTTTTTTAAAAAACGACGTTTTATTTAATGGGTGTAGCACCGAGGGTCGGGTCCATCAGTGAGACCATCGGTTTGAACACTCTGTGGTCGATGCAGATGTTCACAGAGCATCTTTGAATCGGTGGACCAGGTTAGTTTCCTTGCAGTATAGGCCTTTGACCTGTTTCAGGGCTTCTGACGTGTCTTTTATATTTTAGGACAACTATCATCATCATCATCATCTTAGTCCAATGACTAATATTGTTCGGAAACGGGACTTCCAGGGCTCCGAAAAATTCCATCAAACAATGCTGGATATCCCAAAGTCGGATGGATCGCTTGAATTAAGGGATAGTTTCCAGAAAAAGAACAATGAGTAGCACCGAAAACGAAGGATATATCCGAAAAAACACTCCTAACACCGAAATATTGAACAGGCGAGTTGGAGGGGTAAGAAGATCTGTTCTGACGTCACTCTCGACGGCTTTCTTTTTTCGGAGTAATTTATTTGGCAAACGCTAAATTGTTTTTATGTTTTTAAATTGTCTGTTGTGGTTTCAGTCATCTTTGGATTTTCTCGGCGGAGCTAACAGATTGGGTGGCGGCAGTTGCGTCGGCACGACGGTAGGAGGCGTGACGGTGTCGACGGGTTCGCCGTTTGGTGCGCTGGCGTCGGTGGCGGTGTTGGTGGGGGCGTTGGGCAGTCGCTTGCCGTTCTGCTGTTCCTGTTGCCAGCGGCGCCGGTGCGTCTGGAATATCTTGGCGTATTCCGGTTTGCGTTGAGCGCACGATTTGAACTCGTCTGCAGGCCGGTGGAAAAACAAGTGATTTAAAATGGAAGTAAAGTTAGCGCTCTCTTGACATTGCAGGATTCCAAATGATAATAAGGTTTCCCTGAATTTTATTTCCAGGGCCGAAATCACAATTTTTTCCTCGCCTTTTTCTGAGCACAATCATAAATTTTCGCGGGTCTTTGACCAAAAATCCTATTCCCCCCCCCCCCCAATTTGATCAAGTTTGATCAAATTTAACCAATAAAGCCTGCCTTCTCAACAGACTGAATTACTAAATGATAAGGCAGTGTAACGTGATCAATACATATTTTTTCCGAATTAGTTTTCATTAAGCAGCATATAACGATGGTTCACTTACCGTACGTGATGTAACCTTTCCCCGCCACGTCCACCTGATTGAACAGGCGTTCCGTCTCCTGCGTGGTCATGTTCAGATTCTTGGTCAGAATTTCGCCGAGATCCTCTTTCGTGATGCACCCTTTGCCGTGTCGGTCGAACAGCTGTGGAAAGGTTAACATATAGTGTGGGTTAATATACAGAAGGAACTGAATTTGAGAAACTTCTACCAATTAATTATTAATGGAACAGATTGACCATCCCAAACCCGCTTGACCATAGAAGTTTACCTTGAAGGCCAACTGAATGGCGTCCTCCGTGTTGAGTGGTTTGGAGATGACAGACACCCCGATGAGGTACTGGCGGAAATCAATTTTTCCCGAGCCGTTCTGAAAATGAAACAAAAAAGACTGTTAGCAATAGATGCTGACACAACGATTTAAAAACAATTTTTTTTGCTACTAAAGCGTCTTCAAACGATAGAAATATTAACGTAAACAAAAACGATGGCTAACAGCACAATTGGATCAGGAAGTTAAATTTTTTAAAGGGCAGATCATGAAAATCAGAGCATAAGATGTTCACAAATAATCTTGCAACTCCATACAAAAGAGTCAAACATGTATATATTCACAAATGCTATGTTTGGTTACTTTAAATTAAACTTTTAAAAATCAAATATATGACTCATTTTTTCTCCAGCGTCAACAGATTTTTAAATAAAATATGGAACGCATTTTGAACGTCAATATTTAACTCTACAGGTACACGTTTCATCTGTCATACGATTAGATTAAATGTTTGGAAATTAAACAAACCTAGACTATTGAAAGATTCAGTACCACATGATCGAATAAACGAATACCTGCGCCGAAAATCGAACCCGGGACCACCCGCCTAGTAGAGCACCCATATCCACTGAGCCACGGGGCCGACATATAACACAAGTCGATAATGTAATTCCGCTAATATCCACTCCAACTCACCAGATCGTAGAGCGTGAAGAGCTCCTTGAGCGAAGGCTCGGTAACGGGCAAATTGAGGTAGGCCGAGAAATCGTCCAGGGTGAGCAGGCCGTCCTTGGCGCGGGCGATCTCGGCGTAGCGACCCAGTTCCTCTTCCACGTCGCGCTGGTCCAACCTAAATGATTCGGAACGTTCGCAAACACTACTACGTATACAGTGTGTGTCTTCGTGTTGTTTGTGTGGAGGACAAGCCGGCTTTATGCTGTTGTCGATCGCCAGAAACAAAATAAAAACCCAAACGGAAAAGAAGAAACAAAAAAGAGAAAGGCGATGACGATCTGCATTCTTATTAAGAACATGTACATGGTGTTTCGAATTAGACCAAACCCCTAGCATTTTTTTAAAATCACTAGTGCAACAGGATTACTACCCCTAGTGTCGCTATGGCGATGTGTGATGGGCAGGGAAGTGAAAGGAAGGGGAATGACAGCTGGTATAGCCAGGCTGCAGGATCCACCCCAAAGCTCTGGACTCGAGAAATTTAAAGCTGTAGTGGTGTAACCACTCATTCCTGAACGGAGATATTATATTTATTAGCCTTACTCTGGTCCCCATTACTTGTTTTTTTAATTGACATCACTGTCATTATAATAAATAACACTACAGGTGATTCTGTGCCCGTCTAAACAAGTTTAGCCATTATTTTTCCTTCATTACGATTCGAAAATAGCTTGAAAATAGTGACAAAAGACTGGAGGAGGTTTAGCTCAATCTAAGGAACACCCTGCACATTTAATAAAAATTGTAGATTGCTAGTGTTACCCCGATATCCATAGAACAGATAAGTGTGGACGTATAGGCGGGTGTCGGAATTCCAAGCAGACGATGTACAGGTAGAAGCATGCCAGAAAAATAGTTTTACTTTTTTGTCCGCCACCAAGCAAATTCAAAATGTATTTCAAGGATAGGAATAGAAATCATATAAGAAATAAAAGAATAATAGAATTCAGAAATAGGAAGAAACGACGTGTGTCAGCCAGCCCCAGAGTAAAATATAAAAATCTACTGACCCGAGTTTCGATCGCAGTTTCTGCACCTCGACAAGGCCACGTTCGTAGGGAAGATTCTGCTGGGCCGCTTTGCTCATCAGACGACAGTCGTCGTAGGAGTAGTCTGCCACCGGAACATTAAGGGCACTGCCAAAAAACAAAACACAAGCACAAATTACGGATCACAAGTATTTAAAAACAAAACCAAAGCCGCTGACTATCCTATAACACTACAATTGCTTGCCACCGATTTTTAAAACAGATTTTGAAATTCGCTAGAAATCGAGAAATGAATACTGTCGGCTGTGTTGGGTAGGAACGTATCGGAACAGTTCCGTTCCTAGGAACAGGTTCCTTTTCCGAGGAACTTTGGAATGCCTAGGTTCTTTTTCCGAGGAACTTTGGAACGCCTAGGTTCCTTTTCCTATCAATGAACGCTTGGAACAGCTTCGTTATTTTTTTTAGGAACTGCAATGGTTGTTCCTGTTCGGAGGAACGGGAACAGGAATGGGTTCGTTTTAAAAAGAACGACTGTCGGTGCAGAATGCAAGGAGGATTTCCCTTGGAATCAACGGTTACAAAAACACCCAAAAAAGCTTTAAAAAACGAAATGAAAAAATAGTCTTACTCTGCCATCTTTTGCCGTACGTTACTGGCATACAGTCGCGGATTTTTAATCTCTTCTTCGCTGGGATGATATACCGGAAGGTACTGGACAAGAAAACAAAGTTCAATTTCACACTTTTCGTTAGAATGACCGGGAAATAATGTTCGAAGCGAAACACGCTTCAAACCATCATATGCTTTCTTTCGGAAGCAAATAAATTTAATCTCACAAAATAAGTTGATAACGCCAAAGAACAAAGTGAAAATTTATCAATGCTCACCTCAATCTCAAGGTAGTTGTGAAATTGACAGAGTGATAACCACAACAGCTTGATTCTGGGGAAAAAGAAAAATGCCACCATTAAGAAAGTACACGTTTTATATTCAACCTAACTAAATGACTACATATTTGCTACAGTTTTTTCATAAAACTAAAAAGAACAACCAATTAAATTTGTCCTGTAGTCAACGAAAAACGGACACTAATAGGGAAATACTCAATCGGCCAAAAAATAATTACTTTATTTCGATTATCATTCGTTGGTAGCCATTGAGAGGTGATTTCAAATCCACTTAAGCATTTGTAATTCACCAAAAATAAACTTTTATTTTTTAATTATTATTTTTGGCAACCGCAACGCATCTTTTAGTATAAAAAAAATCTAGGGGAACCAACTCGATTCGACATTTTTATTTTAGTAATGAATCATTCGAGAAGTAGCGTTCAGAAAAAAAAATCGAGTTAATGTCAAGAGGGGAATTTTACAAATGCAGACATTTAAAACATGTGTTGTCTTGTCCATCCGCCCTGCTCGACACAGTAGGAAAAACAACACCCAGAGCAAGACGAGACAAAATCTCATCTCGAACGATCTCCAAGTAGACCAAAGACACGAAAGAGTAAACTACTTACGCGCCAATTCCTTCCCATGTCCACGTAATGGTATCCTGGCAACGAGTAAACAAACAAATCGAATGAGACTAGTTGCACAGACAAAGTTACACACCAAACAACTTAAGACGTCCATTGTTGGTCACTTCAATTCTACAAAATGTCAGAGGAGCTCTGGGTGACAAGACACTCTGGTTAGGTGCATGCTATTTAAAAATCGATGGGATGTCCATTAACATTTAGAAATTGATACTGAGGGAACTTCGGAAAATTGATAGAGATCGAATGTCGAATTCGGTGACACTGGATATCAAAATTTCGGTCTCAAATAATTGCGAAAAGTGAGACGCGCGTTGCATAGCCACTACCAAAACAAAAACCCTCTCAACATGTAGCGAGAATATATTTTTTTAAATGTCGTTTTAAACGATTAATGTGACATGGAGCCACAAAAGCACTCCAAAATGGACCTTTCAAGAGTAAACTAAAAGTCGCAGGTGCTAGTAACTAACTAACTGCCGAGGTACATATTTGGTCCCATGTATAATATAAATAATCCTATTTTCGTGGAGTCGCTTCATGAGGTCTTATAGGACTTTAGGACTTTTACTGAACATTGCGCAGCGCTCTCGAAATTAACAGGGACGATAATACGACTACAATAAAGCGCTCAGTCAAGGAAGATCGGCGAAGATTTGGAGGGAATTCGAAGACTCGTTTGAACTTTCGTGAAACTAGCATGAAGATGTAGGTACAGGGTCGATTGTATAAACCCTAATTTGGGACGACTTTTGTTTCAATCGATCGAAATCATTTTTTTTTCGATACAGCCGTTGACCGTTGTCAGAACCAGAGTCGTATCCCAGTAATTACCAAATTATATTTTGCACAAATGGCAATTTTCAGCCTGCGCTATTCATTGACTGTTCACAACCGAATTTCTGAAATTCGAAATTTGCTTCAGCGGAAAATAATCCCTCAATTAAATAGCAGACAATTGAAATTCAAAGAGGACTAAAATTGGGAAACAATTGCAGTTCCATATGGCGAAATTGGATTCCACTATAACCAATTACTTTTATTCTACACAAATACGTCCAAAACAATCGGCATGATTAATCCATTAGTTCTAAAACAAGTAACGACACGTTCAAAACTTTCTCACTATGATGGATTTCGGTCAGGTCCATTAATTTATTGTTACTAAGCGGACAACCAGCATTTAGAGCCAATCATGGCTCAGCGAGGTTTACATGGGGTGACGTATCTATAGAGTAATAACTCATTGGTTTTATAGACGTTCCAAAGCCACTCTCACCCTTACTTCGTACTTCGTACCGAATAAATATGCTTTTAATATATACTGCAGAGTAAATATTTCGATAAGGAAATTACGCGTTCTATCGAAACATGTTACTGTTTATTCAAACCCACCCTCATAGATTAATGGCAAACGCTTATGAGTTACGGCATTTGGAGAGAGGGCGCATGGGGCGTAATTTAATTGTTGATGACAACAGCTTCATATATATGGCAGTATACATGCCACAATTTTTTTCAAACACAACAAACATCTTATTATTCACGCGTTTAAAAAATAAATCACGGAACTTTTTGAATGAAGGAGTGGAACAAACAAACATACAAAAGGGGGAGAAAAATGTAATACCAATAGATGCAGCACGCAAATTAGAATTTAGAATTAGTTGGCAATTCGTGCCGCCGAATGTAATTTGAGCATGTTGTAGATTATGTTCCAATAATACATGTATTAAGTCAGTCGGGTCAGACGTTGTTAGATTACTTTAAATGCTCGATTATTTAGTATGGATTTAAGCTTTACTGAGTTTTTTTAAATGCGTTCAAAAAATCGAAAATAAAAAAATATATTTTGAAAAAAAAGGTAAGGTAAAGTTAATTGTGAATATGATGAGCGTTTCTTTATTGATTAAGTAGAAGTAATAAACCGGTCAGACTTTGTTTGTATTTTTGAGGAGTATTGGCAAAATTTCCACTTACTAGTCTATTGGGATATTTTATGCAAACAGGCTGTACAGGAACTCCAGGGTAAAAGGCTCCTGCGAAAGAAAACAACATGGTTCAACTGTGAACGCCAGTTCAATAACCATAGAAGAGGCAAAACCAAACCCAGATCAAAATGAAATTTAGTTTTTTATTTCGGAAAACTCCTGGTGTACCTGAGAATCATTAAAAGAGCAACACGTATTAACTCGTAACAATTCAAATCCCGATCATTTATTATTATTAAACGATATTATTATTATTAAACGATATTATTATTTAACGATTAATGAATTTAATTGGCAAAAATTAAGACTTTCAGGCATTTACCTTCATGTAATTAGATTTAATAGGAATTATTTTACTCTTATCTATTTATGCGAACTTATGCAAAGTGTTGTGCAATCCGCTTTATTCCTCACCCCAAATTTTTAATTCATTGCGTTACATTTTCTTTTAAATACAGTGCTAAAAAGCTAGATTATAATTACGATCCTTATCTCCGAACAAAAAATATTAATTGAAAAACGTAGATAAAATATTAAAAACTAATAATCGAAGCCGCGCATTTCGAAATGCCTCTCATAACGTATAACGCACAATACAAAAGACTCATGTCAAACTTTTTCTTTATTGTATTTTTATTTTTATTTATTTTTTGGAACACCAGGAGCGAGGGGACAACACTTGTGTCTCACCTGGTTTGTAGGTGATGAGGCACGATCGATTGGTGCACGTGCCCTCGGGGAAAATGGCTATCTGGTCCCACTGGCCGCCGGTGGCCGCGCGACGCTGCATCTCCCGGATGGTGCTCTGACGCGAGTTGGGATCCTCGCGGCACACGTATACGGGTTGCGTGAAGTTGATCAGCTCTGCGGGCAAAAAAACACCCCCAGGGTATAAAATGCTGGTCTTCGATTTAATGCTGATTCAGCGTTCAAACACGACTATTTTTTCAAAATGAGACTGAGCTGCGCACAACATTTCAGCTCTCTAGAACGTTTGAAAGTTGGCCAAAAGGACCCCAAAGAAGTTGAAATAAACAGGCAGAGACAGTTTAGGTTCTTGTCTAGTTTATAACAGGTTCGAGTAATAATGAAAAGGGAATAATAATGAAAATGAAAAGCTCATGCAGAGCGAACTATTTTTAAACTTGTACACACAAAGGAAGCCAATTTTTGACAAACGTTTTGACAGGTGTCCATAAATTTAAGCGAAAAAAGAAAATCGCAAAAAAATAATCAATTCTGTTCAGAATTTCCCCCGACTGGATGGTGGCTATGAAAAATTCCGGAAAATGTCTCGGTCGAGAATTGAACCCTGATCACGGGCACAGTAGACGAACACGCACACTACTGCGCCAGACGGCACCTCGGACCGCGGCACCACGGCACCACGGACAACGCGGTGTCTCCTCCCACCAGAATACGGGTACTCACTTCCGAAGAACGGTGTCCGCTCGGCCTCGGCCTTGGCCACCACGGAGGGCGCCCCCAGGAAGATGATGGGCAGGGCGTCGAAGAGGCTGGAGTGGGGCGCCAGCGCCAGGATGGGAGCCTCCCGCGACGTCGACCGCTTGCCCTTCACCGAGATCCAATTAAAGCCGGCCACTACGAACATGGCGCGCATAACCATGCAGGTCATCATCTTATGATCCCTATATTGAGGGGAAAACACATCTTTTTTGAAAACTCAAAAAAAAAAAATTGCTGGTAAATAAACGAAACGTATTTGTAAGAGAAAGTTGGAGAAATTCTGTGAAACGTTTAATTTATTTTCTAACATGCCATTACGCACTAGGATTACTGTCCCCTCGTGTCTCAGTGGAGATATGTGAGGGGCAGGGAAGGGAAGGGATTTGGAATGTCAGCTGGAATAGCCAGACTGCAGGATCCACCCCTAAGCTCTGGACTCCCTAATGGAAGCTCAGGGGTGACGCCAGTATCCCAGGCTAACGAATAAACGAAAGCCTGCGCCGGGAATCGAACCCAGGACCGTCGGCTACGTAGGATGTCGCCATACCCACTGAGCCATCGGTACGTACAAAGTGTTAAAACACGTCCAACACAAACCGGACGCATTAAAAAAGTAACTCATTACAGTCTTATTACATCAGGTCTGTGGTACAATTTGTTTAGATATTTAATTTGGAAATTGTAATTCGTACATTTTAATTAGTCACATACAATTTGCTTACAGTTTACATATTATGAGCATTTTAAAGTTAATATTGAACTGTTCATTTTAATTGCTTATTATTGCTTATGTACCGGGTTTTTAATCGGAAGTTTTAATTTGATTATTTATTTAGTTATCGACAAGTAGATCAGGAAATACATGTGCAATTGACAATTTCATTTGGAAACGGTAATTGGTCATTACAAAATATTAATTTATTAATTCGATTGGGAAGGGAAGAGGCAACACCAAATATTACTGGGCTCCCAAAGGGACTTAGAACATGCTAACAACGCAAAAAAAAAACACACGACTGGCTGTACAAAAAAAAAAAAAAACCTCAAAAGATTTAATGAAATGACTTAATAAAGAATTTTTTTTGTTAATGCACGGATTTTATTTTTCAAATTCAAAGGCCCGCTAAAATCAAAATTCAGAATCCATTTCCTATCCATCTCAGCGGGGGAACAACGATCACCAACAGTCAAGAATTGAGGGTTTTTTGTTGACTCGCTGGCATCGATCCAAAAACAAAAGTGACGTAACACCGGGCAATTTCGATTCTACCAGACCCAGGAAACTGTCCCTGCCCCTGTCCTTCTTTGGCGCCAAATGGTTCCTGGCACAAATCTCCGACTCTTCACCCAAACCCGCGAGCCTCATAAAACGAATACGTGTTCATTTCCATGTGGCTCAACATCCAAGACATGAATGCAAAAAAAGCAAAAAGCCGGCGGTAAATCACGGTAGCACAAAAATTCCTGTCGTGCTCTTTTTCACTGCACACTTTTGATCGTTCGATTTGCGAGAAATAAACAAACAAAAAAAGCTGTCCAATTTTTCCAATGCTGTAGAGAAGAGTGCTTTGTATTCTGATCTGGACGTGCTGCTATTACGGAATTACCAGCTATTTTGAAAATAATTTAAATTTGAAAAATAGCAAAAAGCAAAAAACGAACAGGATTTTAAACAACGTATTTTTTGTATTATTTTTCTTTTTTTCTTTTCTTTTTAAAAGTCACCGTAGCGCCTAGTGCACCACAGGACTACTGCACCCTCGTGTCTCTATGGAGA
>JAUJYS010001333.1:0-17765 GCA_033995665.1 Melogona broelemanni | reverse complement strand
CGTGCCCCGATTTTATACAGTCTACATACGCCGTACAGGTACGCGAGCAAAGTTGAGCGTAGGCTGCTGCTGCTGACGTAACAAACTTTGCATCATCTTCCGAATAAGGTGAAGGCAAACGAGGCGAGATTCGTATAATGGCTTGGCAAAAATATGTGCCAGCCACTCTCTCGAACGCAGGTAGACGGGTGCGTTTCGAAAAGCGCGCGCGGACGGATGCCCAATTCGTGATAGCATAACGCAGGTAGTGTCGATTGCGATTGGTGGGAAAATTGGCAATCGTTTAAATTCGGTTGGTACTTAGGAAGCGAGCGTGCAATTATGCGTTGTAAAATCGCTGAATTTGAAAAGAACCGGTTGGTTGGAGCGCAGCTCAAAAAACATTGTAACACTAATATCGGATTATGTTTAGCAACGGTTGAATTAATTGGATCTGACATCGTGCTCGAGGAATAAGAGGTCGGACCTCGACATCCACTTATATCTTCCGGAACTTGAAAACCTCTTACTGATCTTTGATATCTCTTCATCTTTTCTGTACCTTAAGAATACAGGCCGCACTCTAAGGATTGTACATGTAATTTATATATAATCCATTGTTTTGAACATTTAAACAGAAAATATTTACTTTCCGTGTGATCGATACACTTTAAATAAAATCTATAATTTTTAATTTTTAAAACTAAAAATTGTCAAATTATATTTTCAAATTAAATTATATTCTAGATTTTATGAAAATTGTATGTAGCACGCAATTGCAAAAAATACGCTATGCTGTAAACTTTTACTGGAAGTGATTGTCATTTTGTTAATACACCTGTAAATCTGTTGCATTATTATTTTGTAAAAATGGACATTCATCGAAGATCCATCTGCATAAGACCAGTGGACGGACATGTTACGGGCTCGAAAGTGCTACCTGTTGCGCTGTCCACTAACTCAACCCGGTATTTGTTTGTAAAACGCACGTGTAAATATTTTAAACGTTTTGTCCTACGTACAGAGAAACTATATACTCGCCTAGTATAAAACCACCCATTGTAAAAACAAACAATTCGTACGTGCGAGTACACCTGACCCTGTACCGTCTGAAAAATACTTCCCGTCGCAATCAGGAGCGAACAGCAATAAAATGTGGGTGGGGGGACGGGCGAACGAAAAGGTGAGGCGGAGGTGAAATTCAATAAAAGCGAACCCTACCTATCTCCATGTAGTCGTACATGCACGCTCGATGCCAAAAGATCTTTCTATAAGCGATATAGCCTCCCTACTAAGTATTCAATTGCTCGTCTACACAAACTAGAAATTGTATTAGTTTGGGATCGAGCCAGTCGCATCCTCCTGAGATCCGACCCCAAAAACCAGTAAACAATTTTATGCTTTTCGTAGTTTGTCTGCGTTGCGTAGTACAACACGGTGATTTTTTCTTCTTCTAGAATGTACCACGTCATAATGAACGCCTAAATAAATTGTCCCATCTGCCGTCTCCCAGTCGGCTGTGATGCGATTCCAGGTTCGATTTCCGGTGCTAGCTCTCGTTTATTCGATTTAGTGTCAGGATTCAGAGGTTGTTGCAAGCCAAAATCTGGTAGTAAGTGTAGTTTCATACTCACCACAGGGTAAGTGGCGCTGCGATTCATATTCAATTCGTATTACGCATCGCAGCGCCACAGACCCTGTGGGGAGGTTGGAAACTACACTTTCTACCAGATTTTCGCTTAAAACTACGTCTGAATCTTGGCCCTGAAGTACTGGCGAATGTGTCCTTCATTACAGTGCTTGAGCACTTTGACATATCAGAACCTTATCATCATCCTACTAAAGTGAGTCCAAAAAAATCCACTTCGCCTCTTAAGAAACGACTGACAACTAAAGGTTCTGCTTATTATAATTTATTGCCTCTAGAAGAAAGTGAAAATACCTTCATAAAATTGTAATAACATTGTTACCTTGCTTTGAATAGTCCCTAAACAAACTCATAAAAATTTTCATATGTCATAACGGTTAAATGGTAGTCTTAAAATAATTTTTGCTCACTAGGTACGATCGCTAATTCTATTGGCACATCACCAAATCACTAGATGACACTGTTATACCGGCACTAAGTATATAACCTTGGCCTTTGTAGCCAACCAATTGGAAGACAGTTTCATTACTGAACTACGTAAGTTTTGGCACACGAGCTCGACCAAATTTGCACGAAAAACATTGTTTATATTTAATCGTTTTTTAATTGCTTTGTTTGTGCCCAGCACGCACTTGCGATCACGAGTTTTAAATCGATAAGACGAAGATTTTAATAAGACGTACTGTACGTGGTAGACCAATAATCGAGAGAAATAGGTATGTACATACCTAAATCTATTGTTTTACTTCGTGTGCCATGATTTAAATTTTTCGACGAAATTTACAGAATTTTGTTTTCGAAAACCTGCGAAAACAAACACATTGTGACACGTTTGATTTTATGGTGTCACGCATTTCAAAATATTAACATGGTAATAACGGACGATGGAACAATTGGTTTTAAATTCACGATGAGTCGTGGAGATCTGACAATACAATTACCGAGTGCGTATCCAGACTGTATATGGCATATGACAATCACAGCTGGAAAACTAGAACCGAGTAAACGCAATCGCGGTACACAAAAGCCTAATCTACTTTCCAAATCGCTCTCCTTCAGCCTCGGCGTAAATAGGGTTTCGGAGGGAAAAATACATTACGGGGCGAACAAAATATCGTAAAAGCTACCTAGCTCTATGATTGATTGTTGTCAGACATCCAAATCTAGACAATGGCAGGGGCTACTATTCATCTGTGCGTGGACTCACCAACGCAACAACTGCGTAGATGAAACCAGTTTTTTTGTCGGCGTCGTGGCGTCGCCATAGCGCCATTGTCTATTTGCACTCGTACGAGCAAATTGGCAAAACGCGCGGGCTTGACAGCATTAGCCGTAGAGTGGGATCCAAAATGCGCCCTGCATTTTCTGATTAAATCGGTTCGATCGATATCAATTCAATTTAATTTAAAACCGAAAAAAATACTGACTGCATCAAAAGTTCCGACGTTAGGTTGGTGAGCCCATGCCCATGGTTGGGTTCGTTCCTTTGAAAATGAACCGACACAAAAAGGAACCCGTTCCAAAAATTAAAAGGAACCTGTCAGATCCTAGTTCCTTTTCAAAAATAACCTGGAGCTTTTCCGTTCCTTCGATTACATTTTTTAAATTTTTTTTTTTGTGAAATGTTATTTATCACGTTTGTAGATTAAATAAACGCGATGTTAATGACATTGCAAAAAAAATCCAAACACCTTAAAGGACATCTAAGGGACATATGCCGATTTGCGGACACAGATGAAAAGCTTTCAACAGATTATAAGATTTAGCAATTGCTTGTGGTCATTTGTGTCTTTAATTTTTTTTTTTTTTTTTTTTTTCCTTTTTTCGGATCACTGAGTGAATAACACTACAGGAATTTATTGTACCCCTCGTGTCGCTATGGCGATGTGTAAGGGGCACATTCCAGTACCACAGGATCGAATCGCGCCAGGGATCGAACTGCGCCGGGAATCGAACCCGGGACCACCCGCTTAGTAGTCTATGACTATAGCCACTGTACCACGGGGGCCGTACACTTTTCTTACGTTTTAGCAATTTCTGTTTGATGTACTCGTCGAAAATCGACCTCTGTATACAGAAAAGGAACCCCTGTTCCAGTTCCCAAAAAAATGAACCTATTCCCGCTCCTACAGAAATTAATGAAGCCTAGACGTTTTTAAGTTCCTTAAAAAAGGAACCAGTTCCTAGCCACCACTGCACATGCCTTGCTTTTTAAGATAATTTTTAGTTGTTAAGGTGGTGGTGGTCTTGTGAGGATATTAGATGCACAGATAAGACGTATTCTTGCCATTCCTATATTGACCAATAGAGCGAATTTCTTCATTCGAAATACAGTCTTTGCGATCGTTTTCGTAAAACGATTTCTATCTAACCGACATATTCTAATGTTGCATGTCTTTCGCTTTTGACCTTGTGTTCGAATCTCATTCGCCATCTTAATTGCGTATTATGCACTTTTGAGTAGCCAGAATAACTATTTTCATTTCATGCCGTGAAAACGTACTGGTAGATAACCTTTGTTTGGTTATTGTGCGGCAAATTGGAGAATTCCACAAATCGGTAACCAACCAGCAGCACCTTTGTTTAGTTATTGTCAACAGTGATATTTTTTCTCCTTTTGATTGATCTCAAGTAATCAACGACCTTCAATGATAAATTTCGAATAAACACAAATAAACAAAATCGAAAACAGAGAAAAAAATAATAACGGGGCATACGTTTGGAATTCAATCACAAATATCCCCTGTCTTTTGATAATTTAAGACACGATTGCGCATCCCATGTGTAGGAAATCTCAACATGTATGTAGTAAATAAAAAATATTTAATACAAGAATAGTGATTCACTTTGAATTCACTTCGCAAACCACGTAAACAAGTTAGATTTTTTAACTTCTCAAGGCATCTAAGTTTTTCGCTTCGTGGGCTCCATTCAAATTAGGTGGATTAAATTAACCGTAGTCATAGTATCGTCTCCAAGTACGATGTTTGCTAACTTCGAAGTACGCGTACGTGTATCACTTACGAGGCTACATTTATTATTATTTTTTTTTTTTTTAAATATTGCGCAAGAAGCTGAAACCGTGTACTTGATAAATGTGGCATGTGTCTTCGATGAACCGAGTTACGTATTCAGACCACGTTTTTCAATAACATTAAAAACGACCGTGACTTCCTTTCTGTACTAACTTAATTATGCTACTTCATGTTGCTAGATATTAGCTCATTCAATTGTTAAAGTTGCGTGAGAGTGTTGAGTCAACTGCTGCATATTTGTATTAAATATTGCAACACAAGACCATAGATTCATAGTTCGTATTCATAGCTCGTATAAATATTTAAAACTTGAAGAAAATTTTTCAAAACGAAAGCAAAAATATGTGGAGGGGATGGTTAGATATATGGGCCAATTATCAAATGGAGAATCATTCTCGTTCTGAGCCAAGGATAGGATTTCACTATCCTTGGTTTTGAGCTAGTCGTAAAAGAAGGTAATTCACCTGTTGCTATACGTGTACATAGTAAGAAATTGAATTTTCCAGTACAGATGTTATATATATATATTATTATACCATGTATTAGCTTACACGTGTCACGTATTATATTAAATGGACTTTTCTATAAATGTCAAATATAATCAGTCCTGGACAGCTGATCGATTTACGATTTTTTTACAAAGTATTTTACAGAGTATGCCTCAATTTGTGCTACTTGTATTTAAGTTTAAATATGTATTTCTTGATAACATTGTTTCAAATAAAATTTAATTAAATTGAAATACTTAGTAGGAAATCGTTTCACAGTAAACTAGAGAAAAAACTGCTTCGGATGTTCTTCGAGGATTAAACTTGTTATTGATTATACTCAAATCATAAATTTGTGATAAATTTGCGGAATGAAAATGAACAAGAGCGCAACACAATTTTCCGTGTTCATCATTTCACATTGTGTTGCGATCATGTTCATCTTCATCCCGCACGCGGTCCAGCGTTTTCCATATTATACATAGATCATAAATTTATTATTTAAGTATAATCAATAACAAGTGAAATACCAAATAATGGGCAAAAGATAAAATTGGTTCAGGTATTCAGGCAAGTCTTCGTGATTTAAATAATTTAGATCATTTTCTAGAACGCTTAAATGGTCAATTTCGTATTTTTATATCCGTCGCAGAGTGTTCAGCACAAGAGAAATATTAGCTTAACACTTGTATCAATCCTGATTTTTTTCAGGGGCCTGGCCCACCAAGTGATAAAAATATCGAGCCGCCGTAAGCTCTCCCCCTCACTCCACCCCTCATGACAATCACGTAATTTCCCCACTTACGCATTTCCATTCTTCGTTCTCCCCGAACAGATCACACTTGAGAATAGTCTCGTTGGACGAATCGGATATGACGTCATCGATAGTGGTGGTGGTGGTGGTTATGACCCCGGCGGTACCACCTAAACTTAGATTGGACAGCGGGTCGTTGATGGTGCTGTTGCCGTTAACGTAATCGCCGATGCTATAAAGTGTGTTGTTGGTCAGTAATGTTAAATTGCCGATCAGTCCCGTCTCCATGGTCGGTAATGGCATGGGTTGAGGTGGAGGGAGACTGGAACAAAAACCAAGAACTAAGATTGGTGTACACGGACGGCGCTGTGCTGGTCACTATTCAGTGCACGCACTAACTCACGTCGCGCGCAATTTCACGTTGGAATTCACATCGGGAAATGATGACTTCTCTTCCATAAGAACACACCCCCGTGACAAATCACGTCAAAGATGTTTTTTTATCTGGCGAGTTTGTAACAACGTGGCTCTATAAACACAACACGCGCGATATATAGTTCCGAGTATGTAGTTGTACTGTTACGCGGGTAATTTCGGTGCGCCGCGCTGTGGTGCAGAAGAAGCGGGTCAGCTAGCTCTAAAACGGTTCCGGATATAAATAAAAAAGACGTTTATGGACACTTTTATTTTTGCGACACCCCCCTCCGCCGACCAAGAAACGGTAGGAGGAGGGTCAATCTGCGTCTGCGCTCTTGTTTTGTTGCTTTTTTGTTGGAGTCGCCGTACTAAAATCCCGGTTTTTAACCCACGATTTAAATAGGGTGGCCCTGGTGATGATTGAAGTAGTGCGGATTTGAGACGGTGGCGAAGGCCCGCGGAGATATAAAACGACAATCTGTTTTTGTTTATCGTTTCAGTCGCGCAAAACTGTACATGTTGACGATCTATGGGGGTGGTGTTTTCGTGGGTACGAGTGTAGACGTGCCGCTGCGGCCGAACACGCGCTCGACGCCGGCTTAGTTGTCACAGCGTGCGCGCTCTGCCGTGCGAGAGATCCACGAACGGTGAAGTCGATGCCGGGGTTTGGGCTCGATCACTCGGCCCACTCTCTTTAGCGCTCTCCCGTCAGCTAACTCTGCGCACTCGACTTGACGAATCAGCTGTGTGTGGTTGTACGTGTGTCTCGCGTGGCTGCCACACGCGCGCTGCTTGCAACCACCAGCGCGATCGGTGGCTACGGCTGTCGGCGGGGAGGAAAGCGCGTGGCACGATGTGTGACGTGTGACGATCGCATCGACTATGTGGCAAAGCGACTGAATGCACGAGCTGATTCTGCGTTCCCTGGGTGTGGTATTTGATGTGTTGAGGAGTTGGAAGTTGGAAGTTGGAACTGGTGGGCAGGCGCATGGTTCCGTGTTGGTGGATTCGGAGGAACTCCGCGAGATTGGTCCTCCATGTCCTCTTGTGAACCTCTTTTGTCGTTTTATATCGCTTCAGCACAGAACCAGGTCTCTTGTTTAATCAGTTCAGAGCTTCCTGAAACATATTCCCGAGAATGCACAGATACCTTGTGAATTGCACCGATTAGTTGGGTCTATTAGCTAGATTATCTTTACAAATATTCAGTTATTTTTTAATGACGAGTACTTGAGCGTTTATATGGGATAAAATCTAATAATTGTACAGTGATCTCGTCCAACGGCTTCAATTCCCTGCTCTGGTTTTCGCTATTAATCCCGAGGTACTTGTGAAAATGTGCCCCAGCACAATTACTCAAGCGATTAGAGGTGTGGATAATCTATTGTGACAATCATTTATTGTCAATAAAAAAAATTAAAAACTGTAACCTGTGTAACGCTGAAATCAATTAGTGAGATTATCTAAATTTTGAATTCAATCTTTGTTTTTCTAAATTTTTTAAACTAATCACAGAAATGTCCGATTCTGACTTGGAGCTCAGGAAGATGCAAATGTATGTAGCTCGCCCCCCTTTGCGCTCACAGCCGATTAAATTTGTAAGTCCGTCTGCGCAGACGAACACGCGTCTGAATGTCAACACCAGAGATTTGCATTTAGCATTCACGCGAGCTTGTGCTAGGGTCCGACTGCAGTAGAATGGTGAATGAGCATAGCGAAGCTTTCAAGAATGGACAGAACATTTTTTTATTGGCTTCTAAAGAAAGTCCCAGAGACAGTTGACGACTACTGATCGAATACCAATCAATATGCGGTTGTTCGAATGCAATTCGAATTCGGTGCCGTTTTCTACAATTGCACTACAATAAAAATTATCTCATGTGACTTTTTCATTATAACCAAATGTTTTGTGAGCCATTTTAATATTAATGTCGTCTGGCTGTTGGTAAATTTGAAGTGTAATTTACAGTAAATTAAATTTTATTAAAAATTCAATTTGCGATCAGCGGTTTGAATTACTGCAACTAAGAACGCAGTATTTACTTATTAGATATAATTAGACATATTAACATTTGGTGGCAGTTTCAAATTTCAACACAGATCACCATCCTGTGGCATATATTCACATTCAACACACACGTTACGTAACTGCACAAACTAATAATGAGTCAATATATGGCAGCACAAAGTAGCATCATCGCATTTCTACAAAAAGGGAGTCATGGTCGTTTTTAATGTTTGAGTATTACCATTCCGTTCACCTTTTATTCCGTACAAACAGGTTTTCGCCCACTCTAATTATCCACCACAGGTACTAACTGAAATGGTTGCTGTTTGTGTTGCATGTGCATCTCTTACCTATTTCCCACCTAAAGATCTTTCTGTTAATGTAAAAGTCATTCTGCATGCGATAAATATATTGAGAAAATATCCCAGCTACGTTCGAGCATCCATTATATAAGGCAATAGCTGTCCAGGTATTCCATGCGGCGCATCGTGGACCGTGGTTTACGTCATCCCTGCCCGGAACGCAACCTAGCATAAGAACAAACGTTACTATAGAGGACGAGCGATCCGTTTTGCTTTACGGATGGGGTGTCGTTTATTTCGTCCTCAGACAGACGTTACTCGAGCGTTACTGATCCCGACTGAGCTGTTGCACATCGAGTCAGCAAAAAAGCAACAAATCTCTGATTTTATCGCGCGCAAAAACAGCACCACGGCTTTGTCCATATTTCTTTCGGTCACGCTGCCCGCCACGCGCACGTAGCAAATGTGAAACATCGAATTGGCTATTTGCTGACATCCCTGTTTGCGGTTCTAAATGAGTTATGCGGCGTGGATTGGTGTTACACCGCATTCGATCTTTCGAGTGAATAGGTGTACGGGTTATGAAAGGTCAAATGATCATCGTGTGATCTAGAAATGGTTTTGGTTCCCGTATTAACGTGTGCTGGCAATGTGCGCGTATTTCTAGTGATGAAATATTTAACTACATCAGAGAATCGTCTCTTCTGTAACTTATTTTTGCCCGTATGCTTCGACAAAAGATAACTATCGGATGATATAGGTGGCGCTATGGAGCGTTAAAGGGACTGAAATGATTCTTTAACAATGCGCAACGTTTGAAATGTTGCGTTGTTAAAGAATATTTGCCATCGTTTTATCGTTCCATAGCCCCATTTTTTCTTCCGAAAGCTGCTTTGTTCAATAAAAATTCGGTTAAATTTTATATTGGTAACGTGGGTACCTGAATCTTCATGCAATTTTGAAGCACTCGCCCTTTTCTTAAATACAATGCAATGGCAATTCAAAATTCAATACTATGAATATGCAATTAAATGATCAAATGTGCAATGCGGTATCACTATAATATAATCAGCTATTACAATACCATGACATTACCTAGTAAATAATACACCTAGTATCATCTAAAACCGCCAATTTACGGTAATAACAAGTTTCAAGACATGCTTTTTAAATTGGCTGTAAATGACGTAGAGATGAATGAGACGACATATTTGAATGGGATATTTCATCCCAGAGTTTTATTTTTTTCCGTATAAGGTGACATTGACTTGAAGTTTTTAAGTAATGTCGAACGAACCAATCTAATTTCGTCTCCATATGATGTGCGATCTCGTTGGATAAGTGCTTCAACGAGTGACGTCACTTCTATGGATGACGTCACTCCGGCCACAATCCGTAGCATCGCCCGACTCCATTAGCACTCGTTAATCGCGCCTAGTGCACGGTTGGATTACGAATCTGGACCAATTTTCATCTTCCTCTCTCTACACGGATCTAATGCTCCCCGCATCCCTTACCCTCTCTGTTCCATCAACGTCACCCCCCTGTAGCATCCACTGTGTGTTCTCCACCTATGTATCTCTTCCACTTATCCCGAACAACTGTAGATTATTGGGACTTTTTATCAGTAGTGTTGGCTTGTAGAAGTCCTGAAAATAAGCCAAAAAAAATAAATCCGTGAATAAACGTGAGTCAGATTCTTATAGCGAGTGATATAAAGTGCCTGTGTACAATCAAGGAGGTCTCGGTAGTCTAGTGGCAACGTTCTCTCCTTCTATTCCCGTGATCGCGTTTCGATCCCAGCCGACACCTCCCGAATTTTTCGGGCGAGAAAAATACCTTACTTCGGAATGGAAGTAAAGCCGTGAGACCCGTGCCTGTACGTTGTCAGGTACACGTTAAAGATCCATATCTAGGTCAGAAGCCTAGACTAAGCAAATTCCAAATTACCAGGTCGCTTCCTGGGGGGGCTGGTAAGCCTCCTGAACAAAAAGTACAATACCATACAATATATACATATAACATATACATATACATATAATATACCATACAATACCATACAATACCATACCAAGTACATACCAATCCCGCATGTACCCACAAATTGCCATAATGCTGCGGCGCAGCAATTACCCCATCTAAATCTAAATTTAAATTAAGCGGAAGATGGCTTTTGAAAAACATTAATGGTTAGACAGACTACCGTTACATGTTTTGACATGGAATTCAAAAAATTATTTTTTATTAGATTTGAAAATCGGTAGATCGCTTCCAGTGTCATTTGCAATTCGAAAATATCGATGCTCCGCTATACATAATTAAGTTAAAGTTAAATATTGGTGATTTAGTACCAAAATACCAAAATAATGAATGTTCGTAAAAATTTAAAAATTAAAGGCAAGTTTCTATTCTATTTTAGGGAATTGGAGTTCTACTTTTAAGTGTCTAAATCTTAGTTCAGACAAATAAATAAGCCAATATGAATCTATCTAAATTAATAGTTGTTTTTAAATGTGAATGGTTGTACAAAAGTTAAATTAAAACGTGAATATTTTAGTTCCTTTTAGGTAACATCGCATAAACGAAAATATCCGCGTATGTATTACCCAAGACTGCACTTTTATCAGGAGGTGAATTCGAAAATCAATAGATATCCTGATAAATCGATAGCCTTGGTAATACGGAGACTGAATACCTTCCCGCGCACGTTTAACCCCCTCGGGTCGCCCGCTACCCAGGGAACGCGTGCTGTGTCTGGCACAGATAATGGCACGTTTTACACCTACTCATAAACACTATTTTGCTAGAGCGAGTTAACCATTACCTATACACTACGTGTTCAATGCAATACCTCATGATTAGTCTCGCAGCGCAATACCGAAAAAGGCTGCAAGAGATAAATTTTTCTATATTAATTCTTAAAGATCAAGCCAGTATACGCGTCTATAAATTAAAGTCTGAAATGGGGCAAACTTTTCATTTTCTAACCTAACTCAATTATGTTGGTAGGCAAGAGAATAGGATTAATTAGCTATTATGGATGGGTTGATTGGTTTGAGCAAATTTGGTAACACAGACATACTCATAGTCATGTTTCACGTGTGGGCTTGCGGCCGGTAATTGGATGACTGATGGTGACGTCATCGGTGGGCCCAGCCAGATGACGGCGACGCCAAATCGACATCGAATTGCGCTCTCCGCCCGTCGTCCGGACTTTTATCTGGTAATCGAGGTGGATGGGGAAAAGAGAAACGTGTTCCACGATAGGCTTGTCCGTGGGACGGCGACGATTATTAATCATGATTTCATTTGACGCGCGGAACGAATATGCGGGCCTCCCGCATCCTCATACATGCGAATCGTGCTCGTGAGACCAAGGTTTTTGCATCCGAGGTCTGGTACCTGACCTTAGGTCACCATGCTCCTAGTTGGTCAGTGCGCAATTGCGTCATTGTACAAAGGTGCATGATTGTATAATTGATTTGGTTAGTGCTCAAGCTTTGAATCGATTAAAATGATGCTTACTTTAATACCTCTGTCGAAAGACTTTTTTTAGTGGGAAAATTCCCCTCACTGTAGTGAATTGTTACATTTGCCAGAGATTTTGTACCACTCGTGTTGCTTAGGCGTTTTCTTGCCCCTCACAGCTTAGGTCTCGACCAGGATACGGGGCAGCTGCACTCTTTGCATCCGCTCTGGCCGAGAGGCCTTCAAGCGTCAATAGATCAAAGCCACCCTCCGTTCTTCACCACTTGACAATTTCGTAAATGAATGCCTGATGGGGGAACCAAAACCAAGTCGATTTGTAACCTACAACAAAACAGGGGAAGACACAGCGTTATACTTGATATTAACCAATATATTTTTGCGGGAAGGTGCCGAAATCGAAGTTATTTTTTGAGAAATTTAATTTTTTTAAGCACAATAAGAATTTTATTTTTTTAGCACAATATAGAATTTTTTTTTTTTTGTAAAACTGTTTTCTAAATCTCAGTTTGATTGCCGTCAAGCTCGTCAGAAAAATGCATGGCATCGTTACAGTTATTGCGTCATATCAAAAATGTAGGTTTCATCCATTGCTCACTAGATTCGTTAAGATCTTAGCGCGAGAGCTCAAACGCGCCTAGTGGCTCCTCAGGACAAATCACCTAAAATGGCTTGAGTTCGCCGTACCTTTTTCGAGGGCTCTGTTTAAAAGTTTTAAAAAATCAACTTCAATGATATTCGATAGATTTTAGCGAGCGTCTCAGGATGATTTGCGCTCCGGCGCATCGTACATGTTTGCTGTATTAATACGCCCGTGGGTAACCGAATCGCTTTCGCGCCTATTTCTGTGATTGAAGGCGCGAGATTTGGAGGTCCAGGGCCTAACGGAGCGGTCAGTGATGCATTAGTTTTAGGGCAACCAGTATGCGCGTGTTGGCATGTGTGTACGAGAAAGGATTATATATTATATCTTACTGGGTGGTCGTAGAGATTGGGGGATAACCATAGACGAACGATAAATGAATGGAGAAATTGCTGCATGAGAGAGAAAGGGGGAAAAAAAGATTGATGAGCTTATCACGATCGAGAAGAAGCGGAGATCCAAATTTCCCAATTGTACTGGCTATGTGCAATATTGCATATTACGAATGCCAGCATATTGCGATATTCAGTACAATGAAGCAAAATGTATTGTTATTTTTCGAAGGTTAAACTGTAGCAAAGTGACATTTACGAAATTTAATGAATCATCACATTGACTAGAATATGAAATAGTCAAACGTCACCAATAGTTACTTAGTGCGTATGTCTCGCATGCCATATTAATCAGATTGTATTCTAAATTTTAGGTAAACCTAGTTAATGTTTTTAAAATTACTTATCTCATATATACACATAGCTTGCATCAGATAGTGTACATCAATTTGAATATATTAAACCCCAAAATTAATAATTTCATTTCACGAAGGATAAAAATACGTGTTAATTTAATGTGCAGCACTTCAAAAAAAATACTCGTATTTTATGTTTCCAGATTAACCATCAGTTCAAAGATATACTTATTAAATGAGAATCTAATGATTAATGGAATGTGAGAATGTTATAATAATAGCTTATTTTAAGAAGAAGAAAAACATATTTTGAGCGACTGAAACTAGATTGTTCGTTTCAACCATGATCGAAATGTTGTTAAGTCCTTCGTGTCGTCTCCAGACCCCGACCCTCGATCCCCCGAAGCCTAGTGACTTCAGGGATCAGAAGCCCCCCTGAGTTTTCTTAGCAGAATACAGAGGTGGCTTGCCATTGCCTTCCCCCGCGCAGTACCACGAGCCAATTAAACGATCGGCTGTGCTGGGAATCGAACCCAGATCCGCTGGTTGGTGAGCGAGCACGCTACCTCTCGACCACAGTGGATGGCATTATTACACAACACGTCCTAAACGTCTTCAACTGTCATTAAATAGGATTAACAATTATTTACTTACTCACTTTCCAGGCATACCCGAACGGCACACCCATCAACCCCTCTGACGAGCTTGATGACCTGGCCAAGGGACTTAATCAGGAAGGAACGGAGCACGCCGGAAGCATCGATCCAGTCAGCAAGCTCGTCAACCTCCTGCTGGGGAAGGCGGGACCGGGAACTGACGAGCACGGCCTGATCATAGGCGGCGACGACGGTCAGGTTCACCATCCGGGCGTCATCGGAGAGGTGTTGGGGACGGTGCTGGGTCTGGTCGCCTATCTGCTGGGCGGTCCTGCCGGCATGTGCGGCAGTGAAGCCGGCATAAATATGAAGGAGGGCGGTGGATTACTTGGGCTGCTGTTTAATCTACTGGGGCCCTTGCTGGGGCCACTAGCGAGTGATAATGGCGACAACCCCCCGGGTGTAAGTATTGTTTATTAATTTAATTTTAGGACCCAGGATTCGAGGTTCGCCCGGGATAAGAGGGACGATTTTTTTTCCAAAAAATGTTTTTAAAAAAATTAAAAAAAACTTTTTCATGTTTTTAAATTTTTTAAATTTTTGCAAAAATTTTTAATTTTCAAATTTTCAAAAAATTGCCACGATGACGACAAATCAATGTGAGGAAGCGTGTAGTGGTCCACCAGTCACTGACAGACACACACCATATGTTGCTATAATACATGAGAAGGGCACATTTTCATTAGTACTTCACATTTTCATTAGTTCCCTGCTAGGGGAATCGAACCCGGAGCCACCCGCTCAGCAGTCTGTTGCCATACGTACTAAATACATACGAGCTAAATCATGAATTTATTATTTTACGAATTTCTATGTTTTAGTGGGTTCCAGACACAAACACGAATCCGGGCGGCATGACTCCACCCGGTGACCGAATAAATAAAATGATGGAAAAAGTGCAACAACTTATATGGATGACTGGAGGGACGCAAGCTCCTGTCGGCAAGCTCCTCAATTTCGTATTGCAATTAGTGTCCAAACCTAACGGCCAGCACAGCATGTTCATCCCGGGCAAAGACGGCAAGATTCACCATGGCGGCCTTCTTGGTGATCTCTTGGGCAACGTTTTGGGCACCCTGGGCATGATCCTGGGCGGCAAGAACGGCATGTGCGGTGGTCTGTACGGAGCGTCCCTGAAACAGGGTCAAGGACTTGTCGGGTTTCTCACCAACGTGCTGGGACTATAGCATGACCAGCGACCAAAACTGTTGCACATCATTTTTAAATAACTATCTACAGAAATTGAAAGATACAAGACGGTTCTTAGCTTATTTTCAAAAGTTGGGAGGTGGATTGGGGATGTCAAGCCGGTTTCCAATATCCCCGAGCTACTGGACTTTCAGCCCAGGGGAGTTAGACATTTTTAAGCCTCAGCCGAGTCATCGACCATAGGCTAAAGCGACCTGAATTCATGCGTTGTTTTTTTCTGTTCCTTTGATTAAAAAATAAATAGAACGAAAAAAATTAAATTTGCAAATGGATGAAAATATTCTAAAAATCCATTTGCCCAACATTTGAATGCGAATGCGAACATAATAATTAATAGAAAAATCGAAGAAACATTTAATGTAAATTAATTATAACCGCAGGTTTATATGAATGACCGTTTAAGTTCCTGAAAATAGGTAAGAAACTGCTCTTTTTTTTTGGTAGGAAAATGAACCTAGGTGTTTCAAAGTTCCTCAGAAAAGAAATCCGTTCTAAGAAAAATCTAAATTGTCCTTTCCGTTCCTACCTATCACCCTACAAAAAGGTTAACAGATTTCGACTTTCTGAATTAATCCTTCCATCCTCACTTTGCTCGATGTGTTCAACTTGAATCGAATTAAATAAAACTGGCGAAATTTCTGTGCGCAATTTTCATAATAGCATATATGTGCAAAATCATAATTTTTCATGTGCAATAACTCATGTGCATTGCCTGCGGAAGCCGAGAGAGGCGATAGTCATATAATGACTGATACTATTGATATTATTGTACCAACCGATTAAACGACAAGTATCGAGGCTTTTTTCAAATGCAAGGCGCCCGGCAATATCTGGATGATGATCTGATTATGTGGTCACAGACACAATGATGCAAGCCTTGAACTGTGGAATGAGGTGGTTAATTATAATTACTCCTAGAGTTGGGTAAGTAAGTTATTTTTAAAAAGTCTACCGCAATAGCGCACGGGTCACCATTATTGCAATTGGTGTAGAATAGTGAGATTAAAAAAATAGAAATTCGATTTATTACTTATGTAGTCAAAGACACAATGATGCAAGCCTTTAACTGTGGAATGAGGTGGTTAATTATAATTGCTCCTAGAGTTGGGTAAGTAAGTTGTTTTTAAAAAGTAACTGAGACCATTCTCGTTACTTATCAACAAGAAGACAGATATCCATTGCGATCTCGTTCATCTTCATTGTTAAGGTTCGGCAATTTTTAATATGTGCACCGCGCCCTTTTTTCTTTCTTGCAAATTTCTTGCAAAAAAAAAAGCTCACAAATATTCGATTACAAGCATCCTAAAAATAATCGAAAAGGAGAAGAAAAAAATCAGAGTGGTACTTTGTGAATTAATTTTTTTTTTAATCACTGTAGTGCTAATCACTAAAGAATGTATACTCCTCATGTCACTATGGCGATATGTGAGGGGCAGGGAAGGGAATGGCTTCACTAATAAGATCTGGACTCCCTAATGGAAGCTCAAGGGTGACATCAGTACCCCAGGCTCGTCGAGCAAACAAGAGTCCTTGCCAGGAATCAAACCCGGAACCGTCCGCACCACAGTCGGAAGCATTACCAACTGGACTAGACTTCCGGAAATGAATTAGAATATTGATAATGAGCTTAAAGGGTTATCAAGAAAAAAAACGACGAGTTTGTGAATAAAATGAAATTAATTAGTACTTGTGAAACATTTAAAAAACAAAAGAAGACTATTTCCAAAGTACGTTAAATTATTTCGTTATAATTTAAGGTATTCAGGAAAGGTGTAGTATTCATTTGAAGTAACTAAACGTTTATTCAACACAGATATTCATAAATGAAAGTAACGAGACGTTACTTTCAGACAGGGACACTGCATCGTCTTCCCTCTAGGTTGTTTACAATGACGTTCTAAGTAAGATATACTTGCACTCAAATTTCTTAATTTTTTTAAACAAAATTGAAATAGGTTTGCAATGATTTTGCTCATATACATGTGTGTATATGCCAAATTTCATAACACTCTGACCATTTTTAGCTGCCCTATGGAGCTATGGCGGAGAGGTTTGCAAACTTTTAAATCACGGTGTATGTATTTTTAAAAAAAATTAAAAAAGCATTTAAAAAAAAAGATATTGTCAATTTTTGGTTTAATTTGGTAAGATTGAAAAAATAAGGTTTTAAAAAAGCAACACAAGTGTTGAGTAGGAATGGAACGGTAAGTTCCTATTCCTAGGAACTGGTTCCTTTTTTGAGGAACGGAGGAACGCCTAGGTTCCTTTCTATTTTTGAGGACCGGGATCGGGAACTGGTTCCTTTTTTTTTTGAGGAACAGGAATGGTGGTTCCTTTTCTGGGTCCAGCGTTGCGTTCCTTTAAAAATAAACTTTATTTCCTAAAAGTAAATTTTTCGAAAATATGTCGAAACTAAAAACGAATGAATTAATTTTGTGAACAGCGGAAATTG